>JBCFYV010000547.1:0-58386 GCA_039000515.1 Timema cristinae | reverse complement strand
GTTTTTAAAGCGTTCTAGTTTCAGTAGGTATTTAAATATTATATATAGGTACAAAATTCACAGAAATGAGCTCTGGATGTATACAAAACAGGAATTAACATCGACAAGATGTTTAGGTGGACAGGTGGTGTTCAACAAGGAGGAGCAAGCCCGTTTCGTCACTAATTCCATTTCCATGTCAACGTACGTGTTCCCTTTGACACCCTTCGACCTTAGGTGTTTTGGCAAATCCTACTTTGACAGAACTGGGAGAGAAGTCTGCTGGTTTAAGGAATGATATTCCAGGACTGTGATTGGGGAATTCATTCATGAAGCGGCTAAAACTGAATTGTCTCTACGCACTGCAAAAAAATATCACCTATTCCCGGGCTCAAAATGATTATTTATTTAATCATATGAGTATTTAGCTAACACGTTAATTTCGTGTTGAGTTTGATTGCGAGGATTGGGGGAGATTGATGTGCAAATCTCTGTCGGGTGAATTGAGGATGGTTTTCCAGTTTCCATTTATGCAAATGTAGATTCAACCTCCCTAATCACTATTCCATTAGCGTAATTGGTACTTAACCGTTTTAACACTAACGTGTAGTAAGACGCAGTTCCAAATACCGATAAGCTTAACCTTATGGCTATTAGCAGGGAGGTAGGGGGGATATTGAATCCAGGTCAACCGTATCATTCTGGTTACTCGCTCTGCTTCACACAAAGTGCAGGTACATTTTATATATTCTTCAGCTGTAACAAATATACTGCTAGTCCTGACAGGGGGTTGAAAAATAAAATGATCCTACATTCGTACATGCTGATGACTGTTTCAGCGTTATATCTTTTAAAAGCAAAATACATTTACACTGAGGATCCTATCTTGACTTGATTGCCATTACGTCAGAGGTAGACAGCATACTTAAAGACGTTTTTATATGTACGCAATACTCCCGCTTTGGATGAAGGGTTGGGATGTGGATTTTAATCCCTCTAAATGATTTAATATACATTGTCAGCCAAAGAACATAGAAGCCAGTGGAGTGGAAGCTAGCTGTGGTTCACGTATTTAATATAACTATAAAATTATATAATTTGGTTGTCTTTTTTTGTTTGTTTTTATGGCTTGGTCACACTTGGATTAGTCTTCATGGCTATTAGCAAGGAGGTATAAGCCATATGATTAATCAACATATTTTATATCTAAGCATTTATCTTGTGTTTTCTAAAATTGGGCCTCTTTTTAACCATAGTTCAATTTGGTTGACTGGTAAATTAAAATGACTGGGAATGTATTTTTGTATACTGCATAGATAGTCGTACGGTCTAAGGCGTCACTATCGTGTTATAATAGACAGCGATGACAGGGTGATCGACGTTTGATGTCCGCTCCGGAGTACTGAGATTGATTTTCTAACTCCAAATAAATGCGGGTACACATTATATCTGGAATACTTATATCAAACGGAAAATCTAGTCTACCAGCAAAACTATTTTTGATTTTACCTTTTTTTCACTCTCGCAAATGTGGGGTTGCACTTGAAAGGAAGTATCTGATTGGACGACCGTTCTAACAGACATTAGCAATGCTGCCCGCGAAAGATATCGAGGGTCAAATCCCGGTGGGCACGCCGTTTTAAATGTCAGGCTCATCTTATTCTGTCGGGGGGATGTTGAAATCAAATCCCTGCCAGGTAAACTGTTGGTAGTTCTCCCTTAACTTAAACGCTGGATTTATTTTCTTATTCCTGTCTACCACATTATCTTCGTACACCACCACCAAGGGTCCATGTTGTTATGCCGGATACCTACATCAACGCATGTTGACGGAGGATACCAAACAACCAATTTTAGTAGTATTTTGTGATGGGGATAGTGGCCCTAACTGAGGATTATAAATCACTGTAAGGTTTCCGAGTTCCCTGATTGTGCATATGTAGAGCTGTGTCAAAGTTCTCTATGTTGCAACATAACCAGGAAAACCCATTTACACATAGATGGGGAAGGGTGAGGTTTGTGACATCATTAACTCGTGATTTATTCCTGTCTCGACTTGTACTATAGAGCCGCCAAACTGGCAGCAGGTTATGAGCAATCAGGGAAAACCCAATTACCAGATTAAAGGGGGAGAGAGTGTTGCTAGGGTCAATGACCTCATGTACTAGCTCCGGTTTCAGGTCATGATTTATTCCTGTCTCAACTTGTCTTGTTAAGCCACCCAAACTGGCGTCAGGTATGAATCATCGGGGAAATCAAGGGAGAGTGTTGCAACATCACACACGAGGATGACGTCACACAGATCGAGGCGACTTGTTTTGTAGAGCCACCAAAACTGGTTCCAGGGGTGTGAGGACGTCATCTGGGAAAACCCATTGCCACATAGAAGGAGGAGAAAGGGGTGTGTTTCCAAGGTCAATCATAATGTTTAAGGCCTCTTTCAAACGAGGCGGCTAGTTGATTCAACTAGTTGAACGGACGGGTGTCAGGAGTGTAGCAGGTAGCAAATGATTAGGAACCGCCCAAAACCCCTTCACACGCAGTCAACTCGTCCGCCAGGCGGGTGGCCAGCAGGCACAAGTGCCGCTTACGTTCTCATCCCCACTCGTTGACTCAGCACAAAAGGCACTACTCGGCATTCGTCCTTCACACCAGTCACCTAGTTGAATCAACTGAGTTCACTATGGAAAGCAATGCAATTGCAAGTTTCAATGTGGAACATTTCTTTGAAGAAATTCGTATTAGCCCCAAGATATGGGACATGGGTGGGGGGGGTTTTATAGCGATAAATTAAAAGGATTGAAGTTTGGGGAAAGTGGCACGAAAATGTTATTCGATTTCAACAGCATGGGCCTCCCAAACAAGGTGAAATCGGTAAGAGCTTTTCATTAAATTATTAGAATTATTTAAGTATTATTTAATGAAGAAAAAATTTTCCTAGATTCGCCAAATGTCAACTGCCTCATACCCTTTGAGTAGTTTTTTATGAGGGTGGGTTTTTGCATTAAACAAAAAGGTACAAAAAATGAAGTTTTTATTAGACAAAAAATTTAAAATTTTCCCCAAACCCTTTTTAATAACATTATATGCATTTTCCCAAATGTTGGTCTAAAAAAATAATCGCTAATGATTTCTTATATCTCTTGGTGTCTGGGAGTTTGCCAGAAAAATTTTCCCTCTTTGGTACATCCGTAATTTTTTGGGGTGTAACAAGAGTGTCTTTAAAAATAATCCCATTTCTCAGCCCTTTCAAAGTTGTGAAGGACAAAATGTTTTTTTTACGTTTTCTGCAAAAATGCACTTCTAATTTTAATGGGCGGTGAAATATTCGCCACTTGTGGTTTTTAAAAAAACACGAAAAAAAAAACATTCTACAAACCTTCTAGCTCTGGACAGTCTGTAGTTAAAAACTCTTTGCTTGATAGTCAAGTATTTCTTGCAAAAGGCTCATTCATGTATTTTGACAATCCGAACGCTTCGTCGCCGACGAACCATTAATTCACGTAACACCCTCCTTTACTATTGGGGCGTGCAGGTGGAATGTTTAAAAGTGTTGGATGATATTCTTTTCCATATATTGGTATTCTCAAAATTCCTTGAATCTGACTGCTTTCCATAAGCTCCAATATCAACAGCTCTAAATAAGTAATTAGAATCACAAATGGCTGATAGGACTATTGAAAAAAAATGTTGTAATTGTGCTAAAGAGACTCACTGTCCTTTGGTTTTATTATTCTAATGTGCTTCCCGTCAATCGCACCAAGACAATGAGGGAAGATAGCTGTTCTCTCGAAGTCAGATGCGGATACTCAGCCAATCATCCTCTGATGGAACTGCTAAGAATTTGCTGCTTAGTTCCCAAACAGCTTCACACACTTCTTCCACAATTCCACTGATTGTTGATATAACACATTTGTAACTGTAGTGTAGATCTGTTAGTGTGCACCCTGAAGCCAAATATCTGAAAATCAAAATCAAACAAATAGAGTGCATGCCTACTTTAAGTTTATTTCATAAATGGCAACAATGTTAAGTTCCTGTTAAAAAATGTGCATATCGTACGTACGTGCACACCTATTAGGTTCCTACTTATTTTATTTTTACTTCATGTTTCAGTTAAAGAGCTTAACAAGAAGTGGAAGAACCTAAGGCAGTGCTACAAGAGGGAGCGTAATTCACAAATCCAAAATCAGGATCCGCCTAAAAAGAAGAAGACGCAATATGTTTACTTTGACGTTCTCTCTTTCTCGCTCCTGTATTCACCACCAAGTCAACTCACTCTAACGTCGTGATGCGGAGGATGGATATGAGGAAGAAGGGGAGATGGAGAAGTTCAAGTCGGGGAACTGAGAAGACCAACCTAGCAGTTCAATCTTCCACAGCACTATCAAAGCGGAGCGTGATAGTGAAAATCCTGTGGCAGACGTTTGACAACTGTTAAAAAGAAGCTTACAGGAAAGGATGGCTGCAGAAAAAGAGGAAGGGCGAATAGAGAAGAGGGGGGATGAAGATTTCAACTTTCTAATATCTCTGCTAAACTACACCCGCGCCGTTCAAGGCATGAACAAACTAGCCATGCGATCTTAATTGCTCCATGTCGTAACAAAATATTACAATATGAGTATACACCCTCAACATTTTTCCCACCAAAGCTCCCAACAACCTCCAATCCAGCAGGTGATGCACAACAATTTTCCTCGTCCTCAGTATTAATCTTTTCTCTGCACCATATCCCTCTTCCTTTTAAAAATTCCCTACTCATACAGTCACATCTCCTCAGCCTTCTCGGTACATAGCTCTAATTCTACAGATCACTCTGGCAATGAACCCATTGTCTTCAGATTTTGATTTTCGCATGAAAACCCTCTAATTTATGTTTTTTAGTTTCATGAACTAGTTAATTTTTTATTGTCTTTGTAATCGTAAATGTTTTTAAATTACATTTTGTATTTTTTGTAAGTAAAAAGCTGAGTGATATGCCATGATGCATTTATTATTTCTGTATTCCTCTAGATTAACTATTAATAAAGACCAATATTGTGTTGTAAAATTGGTAAATAGAAGAAAGGTATTGGTAGAAGGAAGGTTAATTTTTATGGTTAAATTTTTGTAGTTTTTTTTTAAATTTTAATAATAATAAAATCTTTAAAATATTTCTTCCACTTACTCAGTGTAATGGCTAGTCTTTCTTGCATTGGTATGGACTGTCTCAAAATCATGTCTTCTTTATGAATCCTGTGTTGGATCAGAGCGTGAAGCTCTTCGAAGTGTGATCGTGACATACGTAAATAATTAAAGAATTTATCCTCGTGGCAAAGGGTTGTGGGTATAGTTGTGAGAAAGCGCCCGTTTCCCCACTTTGTAAAAAGGAACCACCTTTTTTTTCGACTGGGTTTTTCCCCCCTTTTTTTTTTTTATTGCGAAAAGCAAAACAGAAGTGCTCCCGCTTCCGGGTTTTTTAACAACGAAAAATGACTTCCTTTGATAAGATTTAAATTTTATTCCAAGCTACCTGGGGGTGAAACCAGCTAAAAAAAAGATCTTCACACGGTATCAACTAGTTGAGGTAAACAGGCAACTTAGTTTAATTTAACCAAAAAGTCTGTCTGAAAGAGGGGTAAGGTCACGATTATTCCAGATCAACACGTCGAGCCGACAAATGGCACCTGATGAGTCCTCATGGGGGAAAAAACCCAATGCCCCATGAAGGGGAGGTCACGTGATCACCAGCCAATACAGTGCTTTTTCCTACGCCCAAACCCCATCTGACCCCTACATGTTTGAAAAATTTAAAAAACATTAGAAGCTAATTTTTGCAAGTCTTTCATCTTTTTAATTTCAAGAATATTAGGATAGGTATAAATATAACTAGAGAGAGGGTTAATTTTTTTCCCGAGCAATGATATCCCCCCACACTCCACCCGGTTTACTATCCCTAATTTGGAGTGGTCCCCCCCTTAATTTTTTAGAAATTGAATCTTTGAAATTTATTTAAAAGTAGTTTCTTCTAATATTTTTTTAAAAAAATTTTAATACTCCTAAGACCTATTTTTAAATGTCCCCCCTTTTGGGAATTTTTTTTAAAAATTTTGGTTTCCCCTAGTGTTTATAAGCTAATTTAAATTCCCCTCCTGTTTTTTTTTTTTTTTTTTTTTTTCAATTTCAATTTACTGTAAGCTTTTTTTAAGAGAATACCGCAAATATTTTTTAAAATTTGAATGCTGCTATAAAAGTATTTAGATTGCCCCTCGCTGAGTTTTTCTCGAAAATTGTAAGTTTAGAAAGTTTTAATTTTGGGTCTCCCCGTGTAATTTTTGAAAATTGGATCTTCTTAATTATAAGTTTTTTGAAATTTTATCATCATCTGGATTTTTTTATAAATTCTTTTGCTATATTTGAAATGCTTTTCTACTGCAAAATCTTTGAAAAACACAATTTGTAGTGCTCCTTGCGTGAAAATTCTTCAGCATTACATTCATCTAGAATATATTGAGAGTGGCCCTCCATTAATTTTTTAAAAATTTGGATGGATCTGTACATACATGTAAAAACTTGCGGTCCGATTCAATATTCTGTGCGGCCCACGAACCTTTTTGTGAACAACATACAATGTGGACACATTTCGTCTTTTTATAAACAGTAATTAGGAATACAATATTAGGATTATAACATTTGGAATTTGGTCATTATTTGTTGAACTATATTAAGTAGGATTGGTGTACCAAATTTTACTCGTTACTCACTAATGTTAGATTCCTAAAAATGGTTAAATTTGCGCATCAATTTTGTACAATATTTGTCAGCACACAAGTGTGTTTTCGCTTATGAAAGAAACAAACACCTAAAGATCACATTTATCGATACACACTTATCATCTTTTTTTCAACTTGACTTCAACAAGGGTTCTAAAGCAACTCATACCTTGGTGAATTTAGAAAAAAAAAATTGGGGGGGGGGGGGGGGGATAGGGTAAGTATTAACATTTTGTGTAAACTTCAATTTACGTTTAATATATTAAGGATTTTAAATTGGATTTTCACATTTAAAATGATGACAGTATTGATCTATCTATGTAGCATTGGGCCACAAGAAATAAGCAAGAAACCCGATACTCACCCCATCACACTGCTCCCGCGTCCAAGAGCAATACAATTACACGCACCATCGACATAATTGAGACTGATCGCTGTTGTTGTGAAAATATAAGCAAAAGAACTTGAGCTGCAAAGCGCTCTAGCGGCAAAGACATTTCACTTGTATACATTTTAGGATAACCTCGAAACGCCAATAAATGTATAGAAGTTTTTGTCATGCACATATTTGTTCCCAAATTGTTTTCATTTATCTCCCCCCACCCCTTTTCCATCGTCCCATGTCTCTGGGTTGTATTGTATATATGTGGCGGCAGGGGAACCTGTCGTCACTCTTGGACTTTATTATATTTGAGGGAAAGAGTTAGCTCCGGCTTAAGTTTTGTAAAAAAGTAAGATCTAAATTCCTTTGGCTTCGTAATTGATTTCTTTAAATATATTTTTTTATATATTATCTTCTATATCTTTTTCTAAATTATTTTTCGGCCTTTTGGTAAATATTATGTACAAATATATTAGAATCTTTTATTTATATCGTGTAGTCAATTTAAAAAAAATCTATTAGAGACAGTTTCGATCTAATCATGTGCTCTGAGGTGAATCGATTATTGTACATTAAAATATCTACTTTGATTACTTTGGGCTATAGTGCCGGTATTTAATTCTGTTAGTTACGCAGGAAATATCTTGATATTTTAGTAAAGAATTGGGATCTTTATAAAGCGTTAAATTTAACTTGATTCTATGAAATGTTGTTTTTCTATGATTTCGTTAAGATTTAGTTGTTATTATTCATTGAAATGTTCTAATGAATATTTTGTTATGGCTTTGATATTGTTAGCGTTAGTTTTTAATGGGATAGGGCTAATTGTTTTGAAGACTTCTTATGGACTAATTATAAATAACTTATGAGATGTATTTACTTTTAAATGATTATTGAGGATAATATTTTCACGATAATTATTATGTCAGGGAAATATGATTCGAAGTCGTGATCTAGAGATGATGTTATTACAGGGCTAATGCATCATTTGATTATTGTGTTCTTTAATGCTAGCGCTAAATATATACAAATTGTCATTATCTTTTTTTTTAAACTACGCCTGCTTCCAGATTATTGAAATAACGGCTTGTTGGAAACTTTTGTAAATTTTAATGATCATCTTAGTCAATTTTTTCTTATTTATATTCTCATATGAAATTAATGTCTTATTAAATAATATCAACTTGAAGCCACTTCATGCTTTATTTAGTTGATTTGGTTTACCATATCCCTTAGGTTGTGTAACCTTTAATTATTTTTTTTTACTTTAATTCTAAGAGGAATACCTTTTAACGATTTCTATGTGGTTAACCGTCGCATATCATTCTTCCACAACTGGTGTGCCGCATATCATCTTCCACAACTGGTTGTGAGTTGCGAGATCTGAGTTTAGAATCCTCTAACTCAGGTATTCAAAGCACAGAATTCCAATCGCTCACTCCTATTGCCCTCCCCCTCCCCCCCTTTTACTTGTGTTATTTGGACCTCCAGTTTGTTCCTTATTTTTGTTATTAGGGTTCATCTAAATTACAGCCCTTTATTATTTTAAATGCCTCATGCTGCCCTTAAGGTTCAAACGAGTTTGACACGTTTGCTATAGAAGCTATTTAGATTACTCCTCGAAAGATTTGTTTTTACAGATACTCTAAAAACTATTTGGAGTGGTCTTCACCAATAATTTTTTCAAAATTAAATTCATCTAGCAGATATTTGTAGTTACTATTCTGGCGACGTACTTTGATGCTTGCAGTTATCTGAGCAAAACTCACCATGGAATTACGAGTGTCAATCGCTTTCCTTGATTCCAGATTTTATCTGTGAATGGTACGAAGACGTTGGTGATACTATTCACTCGTCTCAGACTGGGTCTCCTGCAGATGTTGTGCAGTGGTCACAAATGGTGAGATACCTGGGTGTGACACTGGACCACTGCTGTAGTTGGAGCTTGGACCTGAGAGTGTCTGCGGGAAGAGCGAGAGGTGCCATGTTAGGACTAGCCCCTCTTTGCGCACAACCAGTTGTTGAACCATTCCACAAGTTTAGATTGTTTCCAGGGTTGTTATTTTGTTCTCCTACTGTATGTACCCCTGCCTGGTCTTACCCCCCCCCCCCCCCCCCCCGCTACCACTACTCCCCTCTCAAGCTGTTTTATCACCTGTTTTTAAGGTTGATGCTAGGGACTGTCTCCAGAACCCGAACCCATATCCTGCTAGATTTGTTGGCCTATAACCCTGGACGTGATCATCCGTGGGCTGGCAGTGAGATTCTTTTAGTCGATTACGACGCCTCAGTTCTTGTTCGCAGATGCATCAGAGACGGCTTAGGGGACCACCCTCCTGGTATTGCTGACCATGGAGGTAGTCTGTGGTGGCGGGGAACGAACGCTCCTAAGACAGTCCGAGGCCGGATCCATTGGAACTTCACTTCGTGGACCTCAGGTGGTCAGACTGTACGTGTGTGGAAGAGAGAGAAAATTGTTCTACTTATGTGAAATCTAGAGTGAAGCTGTCACTTGGTCCACGCCACCCGGTGCGATTATGTTATTGTCGTGCGTTGTAGACATTTGTGTTTAATTTCATTGAATACGTGTAATGTATTTGTCCCTGTGCTTTTCCTTTCTCCACCTGAGAAATAAACTATCTCCTCCGACCCACTGTTCGTGTCTGTCCTCATGTCATCAGTAGCGGGAGGGGGGAGGTGGGGCCACACGTGTGCGTTCCATACTGGCTCTTAGCACTCTTTTCTCTTCAATCTAGTACCCCTCCTTCTGTTTTGTCCTGAGAGTCTTTTGTTTCCTGTGTGTCACTCTTCTTTTCTCTGTATGGGCGATGGGGAGGTTTTTTAAAATAAATTCCCTCCGCTTCCTTAAGTGCGTAATTATCGGCCCGTTAAGATCTGGTGTTTGTTGTTTAATTGTATTTGTGAGTGTATGTTATATATATCTTGATGTTTAATAAAGTATTGCTTATAAGTTATATAAACAAACAAATAAGATCCTCTAAAAGGTAATACCAAAAATAATGACAGTAATTACGATCGGAAGACACAATCAGAGACAAGAATCTGGAAGCTCTGGAGAAAGAAAGATTGGTGTGACTTTAAATCTTTAAAACTATAAGAAATGCAAAACCCTGGGGTAGATTTCTTTGCCGAGTATGTCTTAGAAAATAAAGAAGGAAAAACTGGGTGAGTCTGAAAGCCATGAATATCATTTTTACTTAGTTTACTGCTGGAAGTTAAATCCACGAGCGCGCCCAATTATTCCGTAAGAATGTTTTATCCTATGGTACAGAGACTCGCGCAGTCAGACAGGTTTGTCTACCGGCTCAGCCTCACACCTGGGGATGCAGAATTACAATCAAGGTTTGTTCTGTGACCAAGGAACATCGTTAAGGGCAATCTCATGTTGGTTTTGAATACTCCAACCACAACAATTAAATATAACGCAAATAAATGGGATTCAATTAAAGAGAAAATATTTAATTTACCTGTTTTTCTTTTCGTGGTTGTTCTCTTTTTATGACATATTATAAAAGTAATATTTTCAAATAAAAGAATGTAATTTATAATTATTATGATGATTTGGTAACGTATATTGCCAATCTACTAGGAAAGTAGTCCATGATATTGAAGTATTATGGTTTTATTTGTTTGCGCATTGGGCGCTAATTGATGTGTTTCTGTTTAATTATCTGACAATTGCCCCGTGATCGAGCACTAATTAAAGCGGTTCGGTACCTTGATGATATAATTGGTAATTATAGCCTTGTGATTGAGCGCCAAATGTTGAACTCTTGAAATGATACACAATTATTAGGCTAGATGTGATTTTATTTTAATGTCACTATTGTTTTGATCGTAAAAACTGATCATGTTAATAATTTTGAGACTCGACTGATAATGAATACACGACCGTACGTATTGAAAGCTGGAGTCAGTCACTGCTAGTCAGTTTGATGAGCCACTCAGTGAGCTAGGACTCTTCCGAGTCTGTGATTTCACCACGCCGAGTATTAACGCTCCTCAAAGAACATTCTCGAAGATGTTATAAAAAATTAAAATACAAGAAAAAAACATCTCGGTGGCAGTAGAAGGTCCGAGAGCCGGAAGCTGCTTCAAATTACCTTTTAAATCTCTATTAGAACTTTCCAGAACAGGAAGTTATATATTTTAAAACCTTAAATTGTCATGTTGACTCTACCAACGTCACGCACGGTGACGTCACTTACAATGGCTCTTGCCCTTTTAGAAGAAGAAGTGCTTTAAGAGTCACGTAATATATTATAAATTCAAATCAAATTTAAATATGTTTATAAAATTAGGACGATATTATTGTCAATGCTCTCACATATTCTTTAGGGGCAAGTCAGTTACACTACAATATGAGCTTTCCTCAACACTCACTATACAGCAACTGTTTTCTGCTGGTGGCCGTGTCACTTTGGTACCTACCCTCATCTGTTCTTCAATTATTTTTATTTTTTACCTTGTCCAGCACTCAAAATATAAAATTGAAATAAAATTATTTCATTGTTATTAGTTAAATGATGATATCTGCCATTATAACTGTAAAAATTCTACCACGTGTCTTTCTACGCTTTAGGGTTGTACGAGTACTAATTACGCTAATGGGTTTAGGGACTTAGTAAAGTTGATTTAAGAGGAAAACGAACCCACATTTGTGTGAAGGGAGCGTGGAAAACCATTTAGAGAAAACCAGCCCTGGTTCACCAAACCTTATCTCCCCGTCCTCGGCAGTCTATTTTCACACGAAAACTAGCACATTAGCTAACTCCGCCCCCGAGTTGGGTCCAATTATCACTGTAACCATCATAATTATGATCCAGATTTTAATTTTATACTTACTTAATGTTATCAATATCCTTTCCGGGACTCCAGCTGATTCGTTTAAGTTAGTTATCCTTTTTATTTAAAGGTGGAGGTACGAGTCATTCGAGCTCTTCAGAACTTCCCTTGCTCATCCTATACGTTTGTTTAAACTTAACAGGTTCCTGAAGTTACTTGCAATTTTAAACCACAAGATACCAGTCGACCTTTATTTATCACTTGGTGTGGTTTTCCTGATTGGACGAAGGTCCTTAGGGACAAGATCAAGATGAAAGAGCCAGCCTCATCACTCGTCAGCAATCATATCAATCATATCATATAATATAGGACTATTCTTTAATTTAATTCAACATGAATTCGTTCGTAGTGAAATTGTAACATACTTTCTCCCATTTGGTGAGAGTTACACTTAATTTTCTCATAACTTTTCTTTAAATACTTATTAAAATTTTAATATTAATACGCAAAAAAAATGCAAACAAATTCATTTACAAATTTTCTAACGCTTGTAATTATAATTTACCTATCTTTATATGGATCAAATAATTCGTTTCACATAATCCATTTACCTAAGTTTAGAGAAAACTTACCTATATTTCTGGTAGGACTAGCACAACGTTTCATGACTAAACAAGTAAGACAGAAAGAAGGAGCGTTTTCATGATTGCGTGCCAAGAGTATCGATCATTGTGTTCCAATGTTAATGAAAACTTGAAGCCAGGTGGTTGATTTCTATAGACGAGACGCGGCTATCTGGAGTAGGCTATAGGCTATAGTACTAGTCTTGGAAGACCCCGGCCTCACCCAAGTTCATTGATTATGTTAGAGCTTGAGCTAATCGAGTCATGAGTGCAGCAGATATCGGACCGTATCGTATAGGTGGGTCTCAACTCTCTTACAGAGGCTTTAAAAAAAATATCATTACTTTACACTAAAATAATTAATATTTAACTCAAGCTTAATATTCTCAATTAGAGAAAAGCTATAGAGGACCACCTGAGTGGCAGAATACACAAACATATATATTGGTATACCTAGCAGGACCCCTGATCCCTGTTTGACCTTGAACATGCCTGTAAACATCCTTCTGCGACAACAACATGTTGCTTCTTAGTTATCCTCTCTCCGGGAATAACAAAGCAGGAGGCATATTGCGACATGTTGATTGCTAATTAATTGTCGATCGTCGCTCAGGAAAGTAGACTTCTCCGCCACGTCCCGAACGAGCCTCAAGACATGTTGAATGATAATGATGAATAATTGTCGATTATCGATGATTGAGAAGGTTTCTGGCGTAGACTTTCCGCCCCAACCCCTACAGCCTTAAGCCGTGTTGAGTTGCTTGGCGGGGACTATAGAATCTAGAGCAACATCCCTGGCGAGAGCGTAGAAATATGTTATCTTACAACTACAGGGACGTTTCGGAACCCCGCTTCCGCTAACGGGTCAAAACCATTTTACCTTCTTCCACTAACGGGTATAAACACTTGTGACGTCACCTTTCCACTTCCGCTAATACGACTCAAAACACTTCCTCCCCTTCAACCATTCCCCTTCAACCCTTCCCCTACAACCACCTCCCCTTCAACCTATCCCTGCAACCCCGTCCCACTTCCACTAACGGCTCAAAACACTCTCTCCCCTAAAACCCCCTTCCGAGTCAAAACACCCCTCCCCTTCAACCCTTCCCTACAACCCCATCCCGCTTCCGCTAACGGCCCCTGTTTTCTAGAGCGTTTGCCTCGCAACCAGCCTTGGCGAGGACATCCTTGTGACGCGGGTAGTGGACCTGTCTGCGCACTGCTGTGTTTCAAGTCACGTAACCCACCTTTTATCGTGTTCCAGACATGTTGATTGCTAATTGATGATTGCTATGCAACAGCCTTGGCGAGGACTATACATGTAGAGAAACAGCCTTGGCGAGGACTTCTTTCAATCTCATCAGAGACTTTTTATAACATCCTTGTTATTCGTTTGACGCGAGTAATGGACCTTTGTTATCCGCGACCACCGATGTCTAGGCGAATACCAGCTACACCTATGATTGTTGTTTGCAATATTCCCCGTAAAATTAACTCGTTCTGTAGTATGTCTACTGGTTCCGGGATTCAATTCCTGACACGGTTAAAGATGTGGCTTTCAGACAGCGCGAGAAAATAATAATTGCCAGTGGTGGCTCGTCTAAAGGGCACAAGGGAACGTGCCCTCCACTAAACACCAAGTTACTCATACAAACAATTATAAGCTATAATAATAATAATATATTTAAGCTATATAAACAAGGGAAATATATTAATTAAACAAACCTTTTTTCTAGTTTTTCTTAAATAATTATGACATTTAAAATTGCTGAGAGCGAAAACCTCCAAACGAAGCAACAAGCTTCCCGATCGGGGCAAAGTATTGAATGTTCCCCAAGTCATGGTGGACAAGAGGAAGGTGAGGGAAGGGACGGGATGCTCAGAACAGCTCTGCGCAACTCAAGTGGGGCAATATTTGAGTGTTCCCTGCGAGTAGAAGCTTGGGGAGAGGTGTCTTGTCTTGAGTAGGAGATGCACGTCACTGAAGGGCAAGGGCTCGCTGGGAGAGCGGCATTACACGGTCACATTTCTTTGTAAAGGAATGTTATGTAACTTTAACAAATCGTTCCAATATCTTTTATCAAAGGAAATATTAGTTCAAAGATTTACGCCTATAGAACATACTCTAGGCTTTTATCAAAGAAAATGGCAACTGAAATATTTAACCGGGGCGCGAGAGGACAGTTTTATAATAGAAATGAATTTAGGGCGCAAATATCCTTAGGGACACTTTTCAACAAAATGTATTTTTAGTGTTTAAAATGTATAGTTCAAATGAAATATTTAATAATTATTTATAAATAAAAAAATAGCACCTAACTATAAAATTCAATATTAAGAATTAAATAAATAAAACTAACAACATAATAACTTTAATGATTTAGAAAAATTTGAGGTCGCTTTGTCAATGGATAGCTTTGTAATTTGTTTAAATGCCTTAAAAATTACTAAGAGAAAAGAGAGGGAAGATTGGATACTATTTTTGTACAAAATTGATTAAGCGGGTGTGTAGGTGATGGACGTAAATGTTTATTTTTTATTAATTCTCTTTTATGTCTCGCAGGTTTTCTTTTCACTTTAACAGCAAAGAAATTATCACATTCTCACTCACAGCCACTGCACATAAAATTAAACCATTTGAGCTCATTTTAGAAATAACCAATACTGTAATTGTAGAACTTTGAAGAAATGTGATGTGTGATAACACATCTTTTATCAAAGACGGCATCAAATATTTTATCATAAATTATATTTGATCAAAGAAATGTGTTATGTCTTTGATCGAAGAAAAATAGGATAGTGTAATACCGGCGTGAGAAAGGACACATTAGGTAGTGTAATACGGCCGTAGAAAGGACACATTTTTTCTGTTGCTGCTCGCATCTCCATCCATTTGTAAAGTAGCCAAATACTTGTCAGTCCGTTCAAGGTCAAGCTTCACATTTTCAGTCCATCACTGAAGAACAGTTAACCAAGTGTTTTGTCACTAGTCAATCGCGCGCGAATGTTTATAACTTTTGACTAATTTATTATTAGTTCTTCGTTTCAACGGTTCAAGTGTTTTAAAAATGAATTCCGAAATTAATTCTGTGCAGTACATTATTCATAATAAAATTAGTTTTGATCAAAAGCTTTTAATTAAGAATAAAGGCAGGCGATGCTAATTTTAAATATAGACTGTTCTTCCTCGAATAAATCACGTACCTCCATTTATGATAAAATATAAGTGGACTAACAAATTATTTTGTTTCTTTTGTTTGCTTTCAAAGGAAGAATCTTCTACATGGATTAAAGGTGGTTTTTCTGATTTAAAACATTTATCAGAAAGATCTAACAAGCATGAGCTATCATTAAATCATTTAAATGCAGCAGTGGACTACAATGTGTTGGGAAAAATAGATATTCGGGAGCAATTAAGTAGTGCGTATGTTCAAACAAAAACAAAATCAAATGAAAACGTAGACAACAACAGATACTTTTACGTCGCTTAATAATGTGTATTAAATTCTGTGAGGCTTTTGAATTAGCTTTTACGTGGTCATGATGAGAGGGTTACTTTGATAATCGTGGTATTTACTTGGGTTTAATTGATTTTGCAACCGAGCTAGATTTGCTCTTGCATTTCATTTGAAAGAATCAAATGTATTTAAAGGTACCTCCAAAACATCCAAAATGAACTTTTGGATTCAATGTTTCAAGTTTATCAAACTGAAGTAAAGACCCAGATAAATTTAGCAAATCTTATTGCAGTCGAAGCTGATGAAACTACTGATTTTTCCATCAACAACAAATGGTAATTATAATTAGCTACGTTTTAGATGGGCAAATTTGTGAACGATTTTGGTCTTTTTATTAAACCATCTGGATATACAGCACAAATTTTATCCAAAGTCATACTAGAAGAACTTCAAACTAAATTAAATATTCCATTACACAAATTATTGCACAAGTTATGATGGTGCAGCCGTTATGAGTGGAAATATATAATGGTGTTCAATCATTAATAAGACAAATATATCCAAATGGCTATTTTGTACATTGCTATGCACATTCAATTTAACCTAATTATGGAACGAGGAGCGCAATGTAAAAAAAAGGTGAAGATCTTTTTCGCAAATTTACAAGCGTTCTCTTCATTTTTTTCCGTTCACTAAAAGAACAGCGTTCCTCTACGAAATTGTTAACAAAGGTTACCACGAGCGGTTTCCAACTCGCTGGAATTTTAAAAACAGAACAGTCAATACTTTATTTGACTACAAAGACTCATTTAAGGAATGCTTAGAAAAAATCATAGACTCTGAAAAAGTAGATTTAAAAACCCTAAATGAAGCTGAAAGGGATTATCCTAAAGGGTACATATTCAATTATTAAATAAAAAATATAAAGTCATTTTAAAAAATTTAAAAAACTGGGGCTTTTAATAAATAGATTTATTTAGTAAGCAATAAAAAATTTAGGAATACAAATTTTACATGAAATATTAGGAAATTTTAGCGTGTATTAAATTTATTCCCAAAAACAATTGGACTTGGGGATTGCTTGTGGCTCCAGGGGAGTACAGTCGCCCGGCCACATTTTAGAAAAACTTTCTAAAAGGGAGTAATTTAACATTAGTCAAAGAAAAAGGACATCAATTTAGAAGATAACATTTTTACAGTCTTTCCTGGTATCGTTAACATTTAGGAATTATAAAACAAGTTGATTCTGCTGATAAATCCACTAATTGATGGCTAAGAAAGGCGTCCATTAAAGTATACGGTGGTAACTTTCCCCCACGGTACTGCCGAGCATTTAATAGTACATTAGTATTATTAAGACCATACCCAAAAATTGAAGCTAATTAAGGCCAAAAAAAAAAAATTATTATTTTTCGCGGACCCCTATGACACTAGCTAATTTCCCTGGATTTGGGACCCCAAGAATCCCCTCCAAAAGAGCGATACAAATCAAACATTTAAAATAAACTGCATAAGGCAAAATGTAAAATAGACATCCGGTGTAACCCTCAATAAAAAGAACTATTCATGCGTTTAGGGCGTCATGATTAATTTCACTCCCAAAATTTAGGAATTGTGACGTGTAAAAACCCCTTTGAAAAAGGGTTTTACTTTCTAAGCAGAGGCTTTTACATTAGAACGTGTAAACGACAATAAATTAACCAAAAAAAAAAAATTTCCATGTTGAAAAGTTTTAATTACGTATTTAACCAATATCAAAATATTCCATTTGAATATTTCAAAACAAAGGCTTCCCCCTTTAATATTAAATTAAAACTTTCCTTTCAAGACATGTTTTTTAAATTTAACTTCTCTAAAAATATACTAGAAAACCAAGTCCTAGGGACTTGGGGACGACGGGGTTTGGGTACAAATACCCCAGCTACGTCTCCGGGAAGTTGCGGCGGGATGGATCGGGTGATACTGCTACGGCGGCCCAATCCGACGTCCCCGACTCCATGTTCCTTCACCTTTGCTACGGGGCAGAGTTTCCTTATCGATTCTTTGTGTGTAGAAGCGCTCTGTACTTTGATACCGCTGGCTGACATAAATTTTACCGTCAACCCGGCTTTGGACTTGAAGAAAAAAGGGAAGGGGAATAAATTAAAAAACACAGGCAGCAATAAGGAAGAATAAAATTTTGGAGAAAGGGAATTAAGAGAATATAGTTATGAGTTTCCCCCTGACTGACCGCCAGCGTCGCTAGGTGTGCGGCAGGTCTGCGCGTCGACTCAACTTCAGAACTTCTCTCCACTTGGACTAGTTCGATACTCGTGAGTCGGCATGATAAAACAATTCTGTGGTTTCAAAATGAGATAGTGATATCTGTGAATCTGCCGAGGTGAGTACTAAAACAAGTATCTTTATATTAAAATGTATCTGTATTAATTTACTTATTTAATTTCACTATTATTTTTACATGAGAAATAGCGATATGGATATATTTTTTCTATTATCTTGTGCACGGCCGTGGTCAACGTACGTAAGTACTATATCTTACATCATCTCATAGCAAAGGCTGTGTATTCACGTTCTTATTCATAAATACAATATATTAGTCCTCTTCTTCGATATTTAGTACAGTAATTACCAAAAGACAATAATTTTTTGACAACCCAGTGTTTGTTGTAGGACGATAGAAACTTTAGTAGACAGAAAATATAAAATTAGAGGTAGTTTATATTAAATATGTGAAAATTTTTTTTATCTTGCAAAAAAAACCAAAAAATTTAAATTTTTATTGAGATGTTATTCTATTGATTGAAGGCTAAAAATAAGTGGAAAAACTGAACCATTAAAAATAGTTCGAATTATGTTTTGACTGAAACAATTTCATTTAATTATGCTCACGTGGACATTTTTTAAAAAAAACTCAGTGCGGGCATTGATAGTTATTTTTGGGGAGAAAGTATGAACAATTTGAGATACAAAATTTTAAAAAATTTGAAATGGTACCCATGAGGTTTAAGAACCCCAAAAAAAAAAAGAAAGAAAACTTCATCACCCCGGGTAAAATGTAGGAAAATCTGCGCAAAAGAAATTTGTGTTTTCTTTCTAAACCAAAAAAAATTTAAAGGGTAGATTTGGGTTTTTTTTTAAAAACCCTAAGTGCAGCAAAAATTATTCAGTTATTTTTTTTTTAAACTATCAAAAAACTTTTCCTCAAAAAGTGTTTAACGAACGTTGCATCCCATTCCCTGTTAAACGCTATAAAATTTTAAGAGTGAAATTTTTAAAGTAATTTACAATCGAAATGATATGTGCGAATTTTAGGGTGTGCTATCTTTATTATTGCACTTAAACATTTTAGTGTTTTTTATGGTTTAAAAATATTTTTTTTTCGAAAATAAAAAATTATTATGAATTATAATTAAAAAACTTGATTTTTAAATTTAGAAAAAAATAATTAAAAAAATTTTTAACTGAGGTGGGATTTTAAATCGTGTAAAAATGAGTTTGGGTTTAAGCACGCTAAAAAAAAAAATTTTTTTTTTTGATGAAGTGGATAGTTTTGAGGAAACGGTTTTATTTCTGTAAGGGCTAACCGGGGTTAGCCCCTTTCAAATGTAAAAAACACGAAAATTTTTTAATGCAAGGAAGTCGTTAAGAGTTAAAAAAAAGTGAATGCTATTGTTAAATGCTACGCTTTTTTAACAAAGTTTTTCTATTAACATACCCCTTTTTTGCTGAGTCGACCTTCGAGCCCGAGGGCCCCCCCCGGAAAAAAACAACACCGAGAAAAAAATGACCCCACCCCGGGGTAATGCCAGAAACTACGTGCTCAACTACGACTACAAGTCAACCTGAAAACACCCGGGTCAATGTTCTGGTACCTGATGGAAGTTTCCCCACCACTTCAGGGTCACACTTCTCCACGTGGACTCCGATCACTATATATTTCTCAGCCGCTGGGAAGAAATATAGAACGCCATCAGCTCCGTGCCTTACAACACGCTCTCATCACTACGAGTAGGCTATCATATCAACGGTGGGCTTGCAAGTTAGGGAAATGGATCCACTGGACAGGAGGAAGTCACATGGTTAGACGGATTGTATGGGAAGATTTGGAATAGCCGACTCTGTGGCAGGATGCACAAAGTAACCTTTCAAATTAGATGTTAAATTATTAGGATTAGCCTACTTCATGGCTGGATGTATACAGTAGCTTTTCGTTAGAAGATTGGAATGGGGGATATACCCTTGTTTTTTTATTGAGACATTATTCTTGTATTTTATTAGGCTAGTTGTTGTAGGATTAGTGTGGAGTTTATGTCCATATTTTTAAGTGAATGGTTGCAGTAAACACTTGCTGTGTACCGCGCTTCTCGCGTGTCCGGGACTGTGCACTAGGGCCAGCCGCTTAACAGGATGGTGAATCCGTGACAGACACTATGTGTGCACCGATCTAATTCAAAAGGTAGCTTGCCAGGCATAGAGATAGTTTCAAGTTGTATGAAGGCCTGGGATCTATACCTAGCTAGGTTCATTTTGGCTATTACTGACTTTTGTTTTGGGTGATTAACTGTGGGCTGTTCATGCTCCTCAAGCTTGTCCCGTGTGTTAATCTTTGTTATTGCTAGTAATACTCCCCTTTGGAGGTGTACAGCTCATGAGCCATTTCTGCCCCTCTGGCACGGCTGGAGCAGTCTATTTATTCCTTGTTTTTATATTGTGATGTTGACCACCTGTCAGGTGGTCAAATTGTGGGACTTCTTGCCGGCCCGGCATGGCCCGTTAGTTTCTTAAATTGGCCTTACATCTTGTGAGGGGTTTCTGCATTGTATCCAGGGCGCTCATATTTAATTGAACTTGAACTTGCCGATACAGTTATAACTGTGCGTGCACGGTCACCATGCCTTGTTGATGGATGGATTAGTAACTGTATTGTCTGAGTTTATCCTTCCGGCGCCTCACACCTCTAGTTGACGATACTTAGGCAACGCTAACCTCATATCTCATTTAGGTTGTATAGACTGTACTTACTGAGATAACGTGCTAAATATTGATCCTCTATATTGCTTCATTAAATAACATTACTTCTAGTTACCTCTTGTTCTCTTTGTATGTATGCATATGTATGTATGTGCACCCGGGGACTACTAGGCTAGGGATTACAATCCCCCACTTAAAACTCTTAGTAGTAGTAATAATAATATACCAAACCAAAGCCCCCCCCCCCCTTCGGTGCACTTCTAGTGATATAGCTTTGAGAAAAATTTTGAGACAACAAGCTTAAACGTATACAAATGGAAGATGGTTTCCCAATGAAAACTAAACAAATCGTTTTACATGCACTCAATATATGCAATAATAGTGTCTACTTTCAGTTATGTATCTGGTATGTGGCTTCTCATCGCCTCAATCCTTTGGCACTTCATGGTTTTTACAGTGTTGTCGGATTGCAAACTCAGTCACAAGCGAAACAACACTACACCGACTCGCACGACAGTAGAAAGCTTTCAAAATTAGCTCTGTTTCAGTACAGCCTGCGATTTGCGAGTTAGCTCGCAAGCGAATATTTCGCAAGTTTCAAAATTAGGGGTCCAGAACACAGAGAAGGCCTGCTCGCTAGTATTTGTGGAAAAGCGTGACGTCATGGACTTACGGCCACTGTCTCGACAGGAACTCCTTTCTTTCCTTTCCCAAACGGTCGGTTAATGATGTGTAGTTGAGGATGAGTACGAAATAACATGGTTTTATAGTTAATTCATTAATTATTCAGGTGCTACGTTTCTTGCGAACACATTACAATGGGTTTAATGCTTAAACTGGTTTATTAAAATTTATTTTAATCAAATTCGAATTTGTTGTGTGTTTTATATTGTGCTTTATTCTGGATTGTGAACCAGTGTGAATATGTTTTGTGTGTTTTATATTGTGCTTTATCTGGATTGTTTACCATGTGTGAAATATGTTTATATTGTGCTTTATCTGGATTGTGTACCTAGTGAAATATGTTTTGTGTGTTTTATATTTGTGCTTTATCTGGATTGTTTGCCATGTGTGAAATATGTTTTGTGTGTTTTATATTGTGCTTTATCTGGATTGTTTACCAGTGTGAAATATGTTTTGAAACGTTACGAACATTTTAAAGTATATTCTAAAAGGTTTTCTTTGAGTGTGTATTCTTATTGGGTTATGTGTTTTAATACTGAATTTATTTATATCAAATATGGTCAATAAGTGTTGTGTACCAAATTAACGGGGAAACTATAAGAAATAAACCTAGGGTCCACGTGTTTGGTTTTCCAAATGATGACAATATTAAGAAGAAATGGTTGAATTAAATCCCAAGAAAAGATTTTCAGCCCACTAAACTTGCAAATATGAACATATTAATTTTATTGAATGTTAGTTTTTATAAGACTTGACGTGCACACACATTTTAAATCGATTGTATTGAAATATTATTTAATAATTTTAGAAACATTATAAAGGTTTGACAGTTATTCGTATTAACGTTTCTACTAACTTAATAAATTGGAAATATTTTGAATTTATAAAGTGAATAATTAATATATGTTTTAGTTTTTTTACATAAAACTGATATGATTTTAAACAATTAATGAGCTCCAAAATTGTAATCTTCAATTAAATCTTCTAAACTCTTGATACAAAATTAGATACTACTAATAGAATTAGCAGTGCTCCTTCTCGTCTACAAATTGACAAATTAAAACTAAATTAAATTAATGGTAGGCCTATTAAATATCATACCTGCATCGGTGCTCACGCCGACTAAACTTCAAGCTCGTCTAGTTTGGTTGGCCATTGGCGAGCAGGTCAAAGTTTGAAACCTACCGATTATATAAGAGAGTAGTTCCCTCAATGGCTACCCACACTCCTTGGTGTAAATGTGGGTACATTTTACATTATTTAAAAATTCACTTTTTCCAATACCTTTTAAAACCCGTTAAGGCTATATGCATATTTACCACGATAGTATAATAAGGATGAGGAAGGTAGAATTTAGATTATTAATGTACCCAAATGTGTGAGGAAAGAGAGTGGGAAACCTTTTAGGAAAAGCTACGCTCAATACACCCAGCTGGGATACGAATCCAACCACCTGGCATTGACAAACCAGACTAAAAGAGCTTGACATTTAGAATGCATGCCTGACGGTGCAGATAAAAGTGTAAGTAATGCGAATAGACGTGGATGGGTAGTAAGATATATTGTAAATCAAATTCAAGATTTATACCTTAATATATACTTGAACATAATTTTAATTATTTTGATTTGATTGCTAGTTTTGTAATTAAATTATGCATGCGAATATTGACTTGTGAATAGATTTATTAATGTATGCATGTAAATATCATAATTTACGACCTTATTAATTGAATGTGAATATCTTAAATGCCTTTATCCTTTCCTCCATAGCAAACTACCATCTTCAAGTAATATTTTTAATTGATATTTATTTTAACTATAAAATTCACCAAAATAATATTTGTTCTTCAAGTAATTTCTTAGAAATATAATGAAAATACTCACTGAATAAGCAATACAAACAATATAGGGTAATGTAAATATGTTTACCTAGAAAATGTATGTTTTTATATAATTTATGTTCAGCTTGATTGTTATTTAAATAAATAATTGACTATACTTAAACAGATAATATTTACATAAAATGTCTTCTACACTAAATACAGAAAAATAGCATTTGATTAACTAAGCCAACGTTTCGTTGATTAAGCACAAAGAACCTGCATGGCCACATACTTGTGACGTCACAGAAGTTCGAGCAGGCCTTCTCTTTAGGTGGTGTTGGAGCAGGCCTTCTCTCTAGGTGGTGTTGCCAGGAGGTGAGCTAAGTGGACAGGTGACGTAGACATCGATTTTATATAACTTAGTTGTTAACTGTATTCATCGTGTACATTTTTGTGACTTTTAATATTTGAATAGCTATTGTGTGTTTTATATCTATTAATTGTTTATTTTATTTTATTCTATTTTACATATTCTTATAAGTTTATTAATTTACAAATTTGATTACGACTCTTTTTTTCTATTTAATGACTTGTTAATTGTGCTTAATTTAGTGTGGTCTTTGATTTATTTTTAATGATCAAAACCCCTGAATATTCCGTGTGCATTTTCAATCGTGTTTAATCAGTATCTAATCCAATATCATTAAAATAACTCATGGTTCACACAACAAACAGCCTGCGACCTTCCCTGGTTATCAGCGCTCTCTGTTACGGGGACGCGGCAGTTGTCCTAAAAGGAATTGGGCCTAAAGGCAGTTGGCCTAAAGTCATTTGGCCTAAAATGTAAATTTAAAACCTTCAGGTATCTTCGGATAAGTAAAAGGTACTGTTAGTTGTTTCATCTGAATATAGATAGCACAAACTGATGCGAGATAGTTACAATATGTCTAAAAACATTGACAATATCCTACATACAACTAGATCAGTAGTTCACAAAACACTATATCACCTTTTTTATATATAGATTTCCGATATTATTTCCTTGTTAATATATCTCACGGTCATAAAGTTAACGAAAAACAATAAGAAAACCCCATTCTCAACACCGTTTACGCGCGGTTATAAATTATATGCGTGCATTCAAATTATGGGGACTTTTGACAACTTATTCCGAAAGGCAAAATGAAAGTGGAAACAAATATTGAACCCACCCACTTTAAATTTGTCTGAAGTGACGCCCGATTTTCGTTTTAGCGCTACTGAGATATATATGAACATATTTTTTTTTTATCTATTGTATTAATAATTAATATATATAATAGTGACGCATTAAATAATTTCGCCAGTAAATATTACAATGGTCATAAACTTAAATTATGGTTTTGAATGGATCCTTAACTCTATTATTATTGTTAGAATTATTATAACTATTATTATATAAAATTAGTACAGTTATTTTATTCAAGAGTGTAACTATTTTTATTACGGTGATATTATTAACAACTGGGCTATGTTAACACAATAGGTCCTTTGTTTAAAAACTATATACTAATTTCCTCCTAGTAATTAGCAAAGCATTCTCAGGAATTATTTCAACTAATACTCATTATATATATATATATATATATATATATATATATATATATAAGAGAAATAAAACTCGTTGTGAAAAAAATACAAAATATTTTATGGATATTGTCGTTGGTCTTTTTTTTAAGTCTTCATAAAACGTAAAAATACAAAATGTGGAAGCATTTACAGGATGATAACTTCCTAGGGCAAGAAAAACGTACGATGTAAGCAAAGTGGACCTCCGAAAAGCAATGGCTGCAGCAGAGGCCAGAGGGATAAATCTGACGAGATTTGGTTGGTAAAAATATCTCACCGCTAGGATCGCTTATGTCCCATACAAAAAGTGACACTCTTATAGCCTAGAGGCAAACAGACGGGACTCAAGTTGGCCCGCCAGATTGCCGAAAAAAAAATTTTTTTTGTCTAATCGTTTGTGCTCTATTTGTACTCATATGTGCCCGAACATGAACATTTGTGCTGTTAAACTAGCCAATTTAGAAAATATTTAATGAGGCGGGCCAACTTGAGCTCAAGCTAGCCCGCCAAATATTGAAAAACACAACATAACAAAATTTATTTAAGTGAATCCATTGTGTTCCGTTTGTGCTCATATGTGCCAAAAATGAACATTTGTGCTTTAAAATTAGAAAATCTAGAGTACATTTAATGTGGCGGGCTAACTTGAACCTTCCCTATATCATAAACTGTAGAAAATATAGTTCAAGCTGGCAAGCCACATTTTTAAATATCAATATAACAAAATTCTGTATTCACCATTCGTTTGTTCTTATTTTGTGCTCATATGAGCCCGAACATTAACGTTAGGGCTGTGAATCTAGGACTTTTAAATAACATTTAATGAAGGCGATCCAACTATAGCTCAAGCAAGCCCGCCACATATTAAAAACAAAATTTAACAAAATTCTGTTTTCGCAATTAGTTTGGGCTTCAATTGTGCTCATATGTGCCCGGAAATGAACATTTGTCTTATAAAATTAGAAAATATAGAGAAGAATTAATGTGGCGGGCTAACTTGAGTCTTCCCTATACCATAAAATGTAGAAAAATCGAGTTCAAGTTGGCCCGCCACATTTTTAAATAACAATGTAACAAAATTCTCTTTTCACCACTCGTTTTTATTTCGTTTGTGCTCTATGTGCCTGAACATGAACGTTAGTGCTGTGAACTAGGCCTTTAATATAACATTTATTGAAGGCGATCCAGCTAGAGCTCAAGATAGCCAACACATATTGAAAACAAAACATAACAACATTCTGTTTTCGCCATTATTTTGTGCTTTGTTTGTGCTCATATGTGCCCGAAAATAAACATTTGTGCTCTAAAATTAGGAATGCTATATAACATTTAATGTGGTGGGCCAAGTTGAGCCTTTCCTATATCATAACCTGTAGAAAAATAGAGTACAGGTTGGCTCGCCACATTTTGATGATATCAATGTAACAAAATTCTGTTTTCACCATTCGTTTTTATTTCGTTTGTGCTCATATGGAGTAGTATATGGTCTGCTATATACCATTGGCAATGATCCAACATTTGACGTATGAGAATATGTCGATATGTTAGTGACGTTTCAATGACGTATGTCTAACTAAAATATTGGTATGCTAGTGACGTTTCAATTGACGTCACATCTCACATTGACGTCACAGGATTAATACGTCTTCAAATTTAATGAGTTATTATTTTCTGTGAGCATTAACAATCCCTTTTTCCCCTGTGGGACGGTGGGTATCGACGCTTAAAATTGATGAAAACATCACGTGGGTAAAAAGTTGCGGCTAGGAAAGGGGCCCCCACCACCACGTGTTTGTTCTGTTTGTCGTTTGGTAAAAATTGGGGGTCACCAGTGACGAATCCCGGCGGAGATGGTCCTCCACCATATTACAGCTGCAAGTCTCTTCTCCATCGCTGTCTGCGTCTGCTGATGACCTGTAATCAACAGTCGTACAATTAAAAAGCTAGTTTTGGGTGTCTTCGTCTTCGGTGAGGGACAAAATTATACAATTTCTCGGCGCTGTGAAATCTGACAAATCGTGCCCAAAGGCGTTTGCATTTTTAAAGCGCACGGGTGATGTCGGGCAAGGGCCGGTACACCCCCAACATTTGGGTTGATCAAAAATACAAAGGGGGATTTTTAGCCTCGCTTTTGTGGGATGTGTCCAGCCCCGTGGCGGAAAAGAAATTCCCTTTTTGTTTTTTATATGCTAAGGGGCGATGGCTTTTTCTAAATTTTTTTTTTAGAAATTTGGGAACAATTTGGAGTAGCCAAGCCGGTGGTTTTTTTTGAATTGATGCACGAGGGTTGTTTCTCATCGATGAAAAAAATTGGCTAGCCGGTGACCCCCCCACTCCTTTTTTTGAGTTTGATAAATGAAAAAAACAAAGATGGCCGACATGTGATGTTCATTGGGCAGAAATTGAATACAAAAGATTAAATGAAATTTTAGTTACCCTTTTTATCTAATGCTGGAAACCACGTTTGGGGACCCCTGTGTACACCTTTGGGCGCGGCCAAAATGAGTTTTTACAGCGTGGCGGCCAGTCGGTCGTTCTTGCACAAATTGGCGGTTTTGAAAAAAAGGTCTGTGAATTCCTTTGGCTCGCCGGCGCCTGGCAACGGCAAACAGACAGCAATAGTGGCCGACCACCGGACGATATGGGTTGGTCTTTTTTTGGTCGTCCATCGTGTCAGTGTTTATTCCTGAGGCTGTCTCGTAGGTCGATGTTGGCTTTGTATCAAATATCCCAAATTTTTAAAAAAATAAACCACCCCAATGTTGCCCGGGTTTGTGTGGGGTTGATTTTCCACAAATAGGCGGGGACGAGTGAAATTTTGAGGTTGGTCGGAAGGAAATGTCCCTTTATAGATTGAAATTTTGCCCCGCGCAGTGTGTCTATTTGATGCGAATTCATGGTGTTTATAATTAATTTTCCCTCCCGATTAGAATCTATCGACACCATCCCTCGTATCAGAGTAAAATAAACAGGTTATGGCGTTGTCAGGTCTGTCTTGGGAACTGTAGCTCAAATCTCATGTTCCCCTTGTCTGAAGGCTTTTGGTGGGGCGAGTCCTGTCCTGCTGTCGTGAGTAAAGTCGAAGGCCAACATAAAGTAACCTTTATTGAACATGTCTCGCGTGATTAAATGGCCGTTGTTTTGATGGTGTATGCCAATCCCGAAAAACAAAAGTGTCATAGGCGAGGGTGGGGCGCGCCGACGTTGTCAAAAATTTATCAAAATGGTTAAATGTTTTTTGGATTCCATTTACATATAGGACCCAGATGATCAAGGTTTTAGAATGAGTTGAAACGGATTCATGTTCAACCTTTCCCCCAACGCATCGTTTGACACCATTGTGAATAAAACCATTTTAGGGTAACCCTTGAATAACATTGTTTAGACTCACAGACTTGGATCCTTTGGGTACGGTCACAGACTTGACGTCCACCCGATTGAGGTGGTATTGGCCGGCTTTCGTAAACAGTGTCCTTTTTTATAGCGAGTGAAATAGTCGGCGATACCTCCAAGTGTTTCACAAAGAGAGTGGCGTCTAAAATTTTCAACGCACGTCGGTATTTAAATGGTCCCGTCTTGAGCAGATTTAAAACTCTCTTTTGTTGCGAATAAGTTTAACGCGCAACGATACATTTTTCAATAGCAATTGTGAAATATTAAATATGTCGGCGTGTTAACGTCCCACCAAGTCGACCGGATTTTTTTAAACAAGTCTAATCTAGTGGCGAAGCCTTTGATCTCTATGGATGCAGCGAGTTCACCGTTAGCGGCAGGAGTATCCAAAACCACATACTGTTCACCAGGTGGGTGTTGGAGGCGTCTCGACCGTAATTAGTTAAAGTCTCTAAATAAGCCCTGTAGGCATAGTTGTCTGTCGAGGGGTTGTAATAGGTGTTTCGTTGAGAGAGATATTGATTTGATTGAATAAAGAATTTAACAAGTTGTTGACGCATCGATTTTATATTCGGCCGCGACCGTGTGTCCGTCCCCTTTCACCAGTTGAATACGAAGATATAATTTAATCGAAGAGAGGTCGTGAAAGTACTCGCCGTCTCCGGGGGCAAAAGACATAGTGAGCGTCATTGTCCACGGAAGTGATGGGTTTGTATTCGACCACTTTATTATTTTTAATTACCGTTTGAATGCATTTTTCGTCTAAAAGATCGAGTTCTGTTTTTGAACACTCCATAATTAGTCGAAAATATCTTTTTTAGCTCTCTTGTTCCCTCTTGCTCTGGCGCCCACCTTCGAATGAAGTCGTTTACGCTTTTTTACCCTTTTTAAGCCCCGTCCTTCGGACAGCCTGAGTGACGCGCTTTTTAAACTATATCACCGACTTTTTGACCGGGTTCACGTGTCGCTATGTTGGCCAGAATGTGCGAACCTGTTTGTAACGCTTGTTTTTCCCACGCTTTCGCCCCCCTCATAAACAACGGTTTGACAAATCGAAATAATCCGCCCAAGAATTATCCGAGGCCACGGCCCGTTGCATTTATATAACTGGCGTGATAGACGGGACCGATGTTTTCTCTGTCTCCTTCCATTGTTAAGACTAAGTCTAAATTATACCCCTCGTATCTATTTATCTAGTTTTTCCTCTCTAAAATGTAAGACCGCTACAGTGGGCACGGGACCCGATTGAAAATTCACTCGTTCACCAAACTTGCTGTATAAGCCTATACTTATAGAGTTAAAATTACATTTCTCGACGGGAAAATGAATATAGGAAAGAACCGTGATGTGCGGGTTGGTGGAGGGGAACTGTATGATTCTAATCCATCTTAATACGATTCGCCTAGCAAATGTGGTCCTATAATATCTGTGTACACAAATACAGTAAAGCCCCCTGCTTTCACATTTGTGTAATGATAGCCTTTTTACACCTGTTTCTGTGTGTGGTAGTATCACAGTAGAGTGGTCCATGTTCAGTTTTATTAAGGTAAAAAAATTGTGTCATTATTTAAAATTTTTCGTTTACTGTCATAGAATTGGTTTTTGGATTTACAATGTTTTAAAAGGGGAACAAGTACAAACACGTTCCATTTTGTAATTGTTAATGTCTGGACTTTTATTTCTGCGAATTTGCATTTGGCGTAAACGTCCACATTTCCCAAAAGAATATTCTGGATACTGCCATCAGTCACTAGAAACAGAAAGAGAGAAAAAATATGATCAACTATAGCCGTAGGGTACGGAGGGGTTGTTATTTAATCTCCCAAAGCTTTGTGAACACAATATTAGTATTTTTTCTCTCCAACTGGGAGACGACGATGGGGCCTCTTTTTTTTTTTAATTTTTCGAGGGTTTTGTCACGTTTTACGGGGTACATGTCTTTCAAAATTTATGTCTTTAATAGTAGTAAAGGTTACAATCTTTGTATTTTCATAGTTTAGTGTTATACCCCTGACCTTGGTGGTTTTACTTATATTCGGTTCGTCTCGGGAACAAACACATTGTTAAAATAATTTTTCGGTCCCCTGGAAAAAAATCTGTAATGTACGCTGCCCCAGGTAGGTGGTCAGCTCGTTTATCATCTCGCCCAACTTGTTACCTGTCGATTTTCGTGTACGTGTCTGTCGGTGCTTTTCACACTGATGATAGAGGGCCGTTCACAGTAAGACAAGAACCCCCAAGTGCCTGAGATATGAATATAATTTCATACGTGCCCGGTGGTCACGTACCCGGCTATAGGCACTTTGACCATATCGAGGGGAAGAACAGCTTCGTCACGTAAGTCCCCGAGACACAAGCAATTCGTCATTGGGAAAAATAAAGTTGCGAACCCCTGTGCCGGGAGTGGTGAGTAAGGAGAAAAAATTTTTTTGGATTATTCACTATGGTGGTCTGCGTCTTGTTCTCGTTCAATGCAAATCGTCCCCAGAAAGAGTTTAAACACAATTTGGCGAGTGCGCGCTTTCCCGGATTTTTAACAATTTCTTTTTTATCCAGCACTATTCCCCCTGTTTTGTAAAACTCGCTAACGTTAATTGTCTTTGTCCCCGTCTGTTTTCACCATCCAGGGTATCCAGACGCCTCTTCTTTGATCTGAGGAACTTGTTAATATTTCTCTTTCAAACAGTCACCCTTCTTTGGTCTGAAGATCGGACTGGGTAATTCTATATTCCCAAAATTTGTGTACTCTAACCATCTTGTAACCCCTTTCTAGCGCTAGTCGAACCTCGTCCACTATCATGTGCCTGTAATAGTCCTGTCAGAGTCGGTGTGTAAACAATCCTCCTGGTTCATCTTGTTTGCACAAGGGAGCATAAACAAAACATTAATTTTGATTGTGTCTTGTAGGGCCCGTACAGGATGATACAGATTTCTAGGAGGTAAACAGTGCATTTAATTAGTCCCTCTCGGTCTTACAACGTCGGTGGGGCAGGGCGTCGGCAGCAAAAATATTTTTTAGGTTTACCTACAGGAAAAATTTAAAATATTTGCATACCAGGGATAAAGCTGCATACATCAAGATAGCCTATTTTTCGTGGGTTGGTCTTGTAGTGTAATGTCATAGACTCACACAGTCCACTGTACAGTGGTCACGTGGATTGAGCGGAGCAGTTTGAATCATAGGGTGATTGTTTAGTTCTAGATCTAGTTCGGTGTCTTCAGTCAGTTTTTGTCAAAGTCAAAAATCTTTATATTTGTAACAGTGTACCCTGCGGTTCTAATGCTCGATTTCTCATCAGAGTGCATCGTATCGTTCGGTGAGAGTCTCTTTCTTCCCTGTTATAGTCATGTCATGGTTTGAAAGATATGTACACCGTGGAAGAAACAACCGTCAAACTCAAAAATCTCCCTCGTCATCTCGCAGTACCCCTCCACTTTTGCCCAAGATTTCTATCTCACGCCCGTTGAAGGCATGCTGTATGTGAATATCGGGGCGGTTTTATCCAGATAGATAACCATTTTATGGCTTTCACAGACTGTCTGTCACCACAAACCCGTATCCCTGGGCAGGATGGCTATCGTTTTCGGGGCTAAGATCAGTTTTCTAAATAATCGATTTCACGCCGACGAGATTGTAATAGATCCCTAAACACGTCTGTCGAGCAATATTTAGAAATAAATGACGAAATGTCGGAAACCCTTGGAAATACTTTAGTCACCCCACACAAATAGGCCCCCAGCTGTGATTATTATTAAATTATCCTGCTCCCGCCGTTTTCAGGTCCCACACCTTAAGTATTTCGTTTTCCGGTTTAATTAATTTCACCAAACATTTCGGGCCCGGCATTACCGATTTATTTAATTCTTTTCTGTATTAAACCATGGGGGTAGTGCCCTTTTTTTTACGTATAGCCAAAAACGCTTTTGGGATTTGTCTCAGTGGCATAGGTAGGAAATTGGGGCTGTCTTTTTTTTTGTTGTGGTGCATCGTCATGCGAGTATTTTAGTCCGCCCACGTGATTTTGGGGTGAGTTTGTGATAGAATTTTATTCAGGGAATTTGCATCGAATCTTTTCAAATTTAGGGAAAAGGAAAACAAATTTCGGAAAAAAGGTCGGTCGTCCAGGTGTCGAAAAAGCGGTTACCGGATTATTCCCAAAAAGGATGAGAATTTTCCCGCGTTTTTTACAACCCTGCCCAAATTTATCGTTAAATTACATTTTCACAATATGTTGTAAAGAAGAAAATTCTGTTGGGGCAATAAAAAATCTTTGGTTATAGCGCGTTTGTCTAGTTCGAATCTAAATCCCATTGGTATTATCATTGAGCCCCTTTTCGACTAAACCCTGTGTAACACGGCGGGTTTTCTTTAGTTTGTTTGAAGTCGCACAGTGGATTTAAAAACATTAGTGTTTACTCCCCTTTTGTTTTATCATAGGTAATACACACCTGTCTTAAATCAAAAAAGGGTTTTCTTCCGTAAATTTTTTATTCGATTTTGGCTAGTGAAACAAGTGCCAGCCCTAAAGAATCTGTTCAACACTGCAATACACTTTTTTTTGGTTGCTAAAACACGGAGGTATGGTTACTTTGGGGGCAAGTACTTTAAATGAATGTCTTGCCCTCTTTTAAACCAAATATTACATCCGTCGCAAAAATCCCGAATGAAAAAACGCGCCGCCTTTTTGTTTTTTACTTTAAAAGTGTGCATGATTTTCATCGTACGTAGGTTAATTCCCTAGTAGAAGACAAAATCCCCCATACCACAATCCGTTGCCCGTCAGAGGGTTTTATACAGCGAATTATATTCGTAACCAAAAAAGTTGAATTTATATTATGTTCGTCCCCCCCCCCTCCCCGGTAAATTACGCGAGTTTTTGCGAGAGATATTCAGCATTGTTAATTTTACGCCCTGAATATATGATTTATAATTAAATTCAAATGTGATTTTGGCTAGTATTCTTAGCGTTCGCCAAACATTCGTCAATGATTTAACTAAAAAAAAAGTTTTTATGGTGACTTAGATTCGTTTGGAAGACCCCTTTTTATTGCTCTACCGTTGCCCATAATCTTTTGATATATTCATTTTAAATATCAATTAAAGGGCTATCCCAAAATCTGCGTTATATGAATGACTTTTGTTAATTTATTCAAAAATTTATGTTCAAATAATTTGGTCAATCTACGGTACAAAACCCCGCCCGGGTTTTTATGAGATATTCTCCGTGTTCGTTATCGTGAGTCCAATTAAATCGTAAGTTGCCGTCCCTTTAAAGCAAGTTTGCTAATATTTTTGAGAAAACGTCGTTAGGTACTGCATGGGGACTACTTTTGAAACAAAGGCTTAAATCAAACAAAAAATTACCCTGCCAAAGGTGTTAAAACCGAGTTACGTTCGCCCTGTTCTCTTATTTGGTAAATGAATCGTCAGTGTTTGTACGGGGGGCTAGAAAAAAATGTGATTTCGTTTTTTTGAAAATGTTGACGTAGGGGGTTAGCATTGTCGATAGATTCGTCAATTGTAAATGTTTCGGGCCGGGGTTCAACCCTCGGCCCCGGCCAGATTTATTGATTGCCAAACCCTTCCTTCACCTCTGCAAGACATCTTGTGAATGGGGGGGATGCCACGCCTCACTGGTTCGGATTCCACTTTAAAATTGTGGTCCTTCTTTCATTCCAATCCCCTCCCATTCCCCAATTAGCGTAAAAGTGCGTATCCCCGATTGGGTATAAAACCGGGGTCTAATAATAAAATAATAATAAATTAATAATAATAATAAAAATTTAAAATGTAAATGTTTTTTCCCTTAGACACAAAAAAAAAGAAGATAATATTAAAATCAGTTTAAAAAATAGATTGAACATATGTACAAAAAGTAATAATAAATTGTACTTATTTTTGCCAAAAGACGAGGCCCAAATGTTTTTTACGCGGACAGTTTCTTTTCACTCGGCACGGAAGTATAAAGTGAAAATTATAGAAATAAAACCCCCTTTTATATTCTTCGACTCGATTTTTTCCCCTTAGAATGTTTTTTTTCGTTACTTTATGAAAACCTTATGGCGCAACTTATATTGTTGTTTACGGATTAAAAAGGGGTAGCGTTGATTACCTTAAAGAAATTATCTTGTCAGCTCGCACGCAAATGTTGGCAATACGTTTAAATACGATCGTATAAAACCGCTAAAAATCTCTAACATGGAATCAGTAAAAGAATTGCCCTTTTAAACAAACCTATTCAAGTGACTAGTGTTAGGGCTTTTTTTTGAAAAAGTTGAAAAAGAAGACGTTGCGGTTTTGTAATGCGGTAAAAAAACATTTTTAAATCATTATTGGTGAATATAAATTTTTGGGAAGGTACTTAATGGAGTAGAGGGTTGAGTTGGGAAAACCAATGACTTTTTTAAAAATTTTCATGTGATTGAGATTAAAAAATAGTCCTGCCCCGAACGGACGTTACATTTTTTTTTGTTTTCCCGATTGTTTACTCATTTAAAAATCATCGCTTTGGGGGGGAACGCTCGTGTAACTTTAAATTTTTTGATTGGTTTGGTACTTAAAAAAGTGACTACGGAAGGGAAAAGACGCACCCCTAGATTTCGATCAACCCGTCGCGACTCACCCACGAAGCCAACCTACTGCTAGGTAAACCCTAAAAATCTTCAGGTCATCCCACGTAACCATCACGGAAAATCGAGTGTTTAAGTTTTTTAAAAAATATTTTTTTCATATTTGAAATTCTATAACATTAATTTTTTTTAAATCTATTTTTGTACTCTTTTTTTTTTTGGAATGGATACGTTTTAAAAGAATTTATGAAGCCAAGTCGGGGGGACACTTTTTATTTCATCAGAAATTTTTTGGGAAAAAAACCAACATTAAAAAAAATTTCTTTTACGAACAAGACCCCAAAAGTTTGAGGGGAATTTACGTGAGGCTTTTTAAAAACGTACCCCCGTATGTTTCTTTTTTCCGAAAAAAGTTTTCAGGATTGTACAATGAACAAATTGTTGTCAAAAAATATCCTTAAAAAATTTCATTGTTTTATGGGGGGGTGGGGGTGGTTATCTATTAAGTTTTAGGTTGGCTAAAATTTAATTCCCCGGTAGATTTTTAAAAACTCCAACTGATTATTTAAAAAAACTTTAAATAGTATATATATATTATTCTTTAATTTATGAAATTAAAAATTTAAAACATTTTAAAATTTTGTATGTATTCTTTGATTTAATTGTGACAAATTTTATGTATCGTTTTAATATCTATGAAATTAAAAATTAAAAAAATTTAAATCATGTATTTTGTTAAAAAAGCCTCTTCTATGTAGTTTCTCAAAATTAAAAATGTTATGTTGATAAAATGTTTGAAAAATTAGTTTTTTATTTCAATTTTTTTAAATTTTATGTAAAAATATCTTATATAAAATTTAAACTTATTACAGTCAGGGTGGATTTTCTATAAATCGTATTTTTTTTATTGTTTTTTTAAAAAATATTTATTTTAAACATTACGTAAAAAAAAAGTGTTTTTTTTAGAATATGAATAGTTTATAAAAAAATTAATCCCCAGTGGGGAGACTCATATATTTTCACTCGATATTTGGTGAAAAAAAAATTATATCAGGCATAAATTTTGGAAACTTTTTAATGATACCCCTGTTGTTTATTTCTTCCAAAAAAAGTTTTCGCAATTATAAAAAGAACAAATGTTTGGGTAAATAAATAACCTTAAAAAATTTCATTGATTTAGAGGGCATGGGGTAGGAAAATTCTATTAAGTTTTAGGCTAAAATTTAAAACTATGTGGTTTAAAATTCCAATGAAATGTATGTGACTTTTAAAAGTTTTTTTTAATGTGTTCCCTTCTAATTGTTTTATGTATCATATAAAAAATCTATGAAATTAGAAATTAAAACATTTTAAATAGTTGATTCCTTTATTATTATGCGACTAATTTTTATGTTCAGTATAACAATTATGAAATTAGAAATTTTAAAATAAAGTTTAATCGATTTTTTTTTTTTTTAATACACCCTTCCTTTTGTCTGTTATTTTTTTTATACTTATTTAAAAATAAAGTTTTCATGCAGGTAAACATTTTTGCAATATAGTCTATTTAGTTCAATTATTTTAATTTTTGTATAAAAATATCATTAAATGATAACAGTCAGAGGTGGATTTTCTAAAAAATCTATTTTTTTTTGTTTTTTGTATTTAAAAAAATCTTAAAGATTTTAAAAATGATTTTAATCAGGTATGTGCAAATTTTGTAAAAATGTATTTTAAATAAAGTTTTCATAACTGAAAAACTGTTGAAATTTGTCTTTTATTTCAATTTTTAATCTTTTAAAATATCATTAACAAACATTTAAATGATTCGTACACGTGAATTTTTTACAAATAATATTTAAAATAAAAATGTATCTTACCTTTAAAAGGGTTTTAAGTGGAGCGCAACCGTTCCCTTACATTCATTGTTAAAGAAATGATTTTGGGGGGCTTTTAAAATGAACAGACCAACCTTTTAAATTTATGCCCTTTTTTAAAAAAAACCGTTTGAAAGTTTAAAAGCGGATTATTCAATGGTAAAAAAAAAAAGCTTGTTCTTAGTTGGGTTTTTGTGAGTACTAACTATTTGAGAGAAAAAATTTTCCAACGTTTAAAAATTATGTTTGTCATTAAAAAACAACTCAGAATAGGAAACACACAAAAAAAAAAGTTGTTTCTACTAGGTATACGTGAATACGAACTCAGTTGAGGTAAAAATTTTTCCCAACTGTTTATATTATAATTTTGTATAAAAACATAAAGGTAGGAAAATTGTTAGTTCAGAAATTTAAATAAAAAAGTCAATCACTTTACGAAAGATATATAAATTTGGTGTCGTTATTAAAAATAACCCCCAAATGAATATGATGTTGGATCGTATATTACTTTCGTATCCGGTGACAGCGCAATAAAACAAGTTTCTTTAAAAACTATTTTGGATTAAAGACTGCAATAATACTTGTCATTTGGACTTATTTATAAACAATAAAAATTATAATTTTATTTAATTCAATTCTTTTTTTTACCCTTGGTTTCCCTTATACTTCTGCGACATCATTGAATTTAAATTAATGATGTCACCTCTATTTTTAAAAAATTTTTAAATACCCCCTTTAAAATTTAAAAGTCAATGCCCTCGTCACAAAACTACTACGAAATTCTCTTGAAACGTCGTATCTTACAAATATCCCTTTACCCTATACGGCTTTATTACATTTGAGGCTCAGACGGGTCTATACCTGACATACTCATTGAAACGTCATCTTCCGCATACGTCTTGAAACGTCACTAACAATACGACTACTCTCATCGTCAAATGTTGGATTTGCCAATGGGATATGCACGCATGTGAGGGGGTCTTATTATGACATACGTCATTGAAACGTCCTCTTTTACCCGACATCTCTTTGAAACGTCACAAAAACAATATCGAAATACTCTCATAGTCAATGTTAGATCATGCAATGGGTTATAGCAGACCATTTTCTTATATGAAACCCAAAAATGAACTATTTTGTGTGAAACTAGGCCTTTTGATAACATTTAATAAAGGGCGATCCAACTAGGTAAAAAGTAGCACACCACATAAACTTTTTTTCTAGTTTTTCAAAATTTTAGAGCACAAATACTCTTTTGGGACTATGAGCACAAACAAAAAAAAACGAATTTTTAAAAAAAACAAAATTTTTGTTACTTTGATTTTAAAAAAAAGTGGCGGTATGCTTGAACTCAATTTTTTACGGTTATGGTATGCAAAGGGACTCAAGTTAGCCCCCACATTAATTGTTCTTTAGTTTTTCAAATTTTAAAGCAAAAATGTTCTTTTTTCGGGCAATATGGACAAAGGGCAATGGATTGCTTAAAAATTTTGGGTTTGTTGTGTTTTTTAATATGTGGGGGGTAGTTTTAGCTCAAGTTGGCCCGCCCCACAAATATTTTTAAATTGGGGCCGTTTACGCACAAAAGTTCATTTCGGGCACTATGAGAACAATAAAGACAAAAGATTAGACAAAAATCAGGTTTTTTTTTAGCTGTGGGGCCAACTTGGTTACGTGGGAAACAGGCTAAATCTTCTCTTTCTTCTTCTCCGTGCACTCTACAAGGACTTTTAATTTCTTACTTCCCCTTTCCTTCCCAAAATCAAACCCTAATAAACCAATAAAAAAAAAAATTTTCCCAAAACCTTTTTTTTTTAAACCCACAAATAATTTTTTTAGTTTCAATTTATTTTACCCTTTCTTACATTTTTCAAAAAATTAAAATTTTTTTATTTATATTTTTGTGTAAATTTTGTGTATCTAATTTTTTTTTTATGTTTTTTCATCTTCATTTTAAAAGAAAAATTTTTACTAAAAATAATGTCGGGACAAAAATGGCTTTTCCCGGTGCTCAATTCACGGTTTTATTTGATAATTTTTCCTAAATGGTTTCCCCCTTTTTCCCCGAAACGGGGTACTTTTCAAATTCTATCTTCCTCATACCTACCTTTAATTGCAAATTTAAGCGGAAATTTGCTGGCGTGAAATACAATGAAAAAAAAACACTACTAGAGCTTAATTTTTACTTGAAAAAAAATATTTAGACGTGAAAATATACATATTCAAATTTTAAAAATGTACATTTTTTTTAATTATAATTATTTTTAAAATTTTAAAATTTAAAATTTTTAAGATAAATCTTACTTACTTATTGACTTAATAATATAAAATGAGAGACTCCCTTTTCACCTGGTCAAAAGTATTCATTTTAACTTATATATATATTTATATATAAAACTAACCTTTTTAAAAGGGTTTTGAACTAAAAAAATTTTGTACCCCTTTTAATTAAAAAAAAAGCTAATGGATATACTTTTGTTTTTTTTTTTCTTGACGAGAAAAGGGGGATTATAAGTTTATAAAAATCATTGAAATAACTATATATTTTTTAATTTAATTTAATTTTTTAAAAAAAAAATAAACCTTTTTTTAAAAAAGGTTTTGAACTAAAGTTTTGTACCCTTTAATTAAAAAAAAAAGCTATAGATTTTTACTTTTTATTTTTTCACTGACGAGAAAAAGGGGCATTTAAGTTTTGAAAAACCCTTGAAAAAGCTATCATATTTTTTAAATTAATTATAGTAGATAAAAGCCCCCCCTAAGCGTTTATTAGAACCAGTGGCGCAATCAAAGGGGTGGAGTAAACGGGGCCCTTACCCCCTGTCCCTAATAATTTCAATGCAAACATAAATTATTTTCTTTTAACTAAAAATTAGCATAGAAGTGAAAACGTATAATAGGCTCTTTTAAGACTTGGTTTAAGACATTATATTCAAAAAACACACAACATATTAAAAGTGCCACTTATATTTCATTTTGAAAAAAACACAACCTGTAGCTTCATACATTGTATCAAGAAAATGATAAACTAGTAGCCCCCTTTGGTAATTAAAATTCGTTTTAGTTTTTTTTTGTCTTTAAAAAAAGATTGGGTTATTACACCCAGGGCCTGCTTTAGACTTAGAATCACTCGCACCCCCCCCAATTTCGGGTTTTAAATTTTTACTAAAAGTACTTCGAACTGAAAAGCTCCCGAGTGTGTTAATTTAACAATTATCATGTATTGACTTTTGACCAGGGGTCTCACATTTTAGACCGAAGGAGCCTTTGTACCCGGAAAAAAAAGAATGGCCGAATTCATAAAAATTTTACACTAGTATTATGATTTCATAAAAACATTTAAAACTACAAGTCTTTTTATAATTTAAAACTTGAATGAATATAAAAAAAGAACTACACTACACCCCGCCTCCGTCACTCAAAAACAAATTATATTTTTAGTGCGATGATTATGGACCCCGTAGCTTCAGTGTTTTTTTACCAAAATCAGTTTTTTATTTGTGTCAGAGGGAATTTTTTTTCCGTAAAATAGAAATATTTTCTTAAAAACAATAAACCCTACTAAATGTTTATTTCCATTTCACGTCCAACCTTTAACTCGTTGGGAACTTTTGTTACTGAGCTAAAGGTCCGGGTTCGTTACGGAATGTCTGAAAAACGTTCATTGGTTTACTTTGCTTTTCCCCCTTTAATGATGTATTAACTGTCAGGGCTGGATGTTTTATTTGTTTGGGTTTAAGTTAGTTTGTCGATTTGAGGAAATAATCTACATTTACGGTGTGTCTGTCGCTGTTTTTTTTTGGGTGTATATTGAGCGTTTTTTGGGAAAAAAGGGAAAGGGGTTTATGGGTGGGGTATTTTACTTTTTCCCCCCCTCTTCCTCCTCGAAGTGCTTCCCCCAGTTTGTTAAACTTCCCCCTTTATTACTTGGTTTGAAGCTGAAAAAAATGGTTTGCATCAAACTTTAAAAAAAATTCTATAAAAATCTATTATTATTTCTAAATGTTAAAGAGAACCCCAAAAAAGTTTTAGTGGTTCCATTTTCAAATATTTTCCATGGCTTGGAGTCAATCCCCTAAAAACTCTTAAAAAAAAGTGTTTTTCAAACTACCTCGCCCCCCCACATTATAAAATTTCCGATACTCTTGATGTATCACAAAACGTTTTTTTTTTTTTCCCATTGTGTTTACTACCCCTTTAGTTGTAACATACATCAATTTACCCTAATGAAAAACCCGGGAAAGGGAAAAGGGGACATTTTAGATTTTAATGTACTACATTTGGATATTTAGGTGGGGAACCCTTTTAGGGAAAAATATCCCTTTTTACACCGGTGGGATTTTAATTCAATCTTAGAGGAAAACTTTATTTCAATGAGGGTGGGGGGGGGGGGTTAGTGTAGAACAACATATTATCTCCCAAATTTGAGGAGGCCTTATTATTTTCCAACTTATATAAAAAACAATGTAGTGAATCTAATTTACCCTTTAAATATATAGTTGACGCCCCCAGTTTAAAATTAATTTTAAATTTTAAGATTTTTTACTATATACAAATTGGTTTATGAATAGGCCCACTTACAAAGGGTTTTTAAATTTTTATTGAAAAGTTAACAATAATTTAATTTAAAATTTACGTCCCCAAAAACCTTAAATTTTTTATTAATATCGTCTATATACTTTGTTATGTACTACAATAAAATATGTTTTGTACAAAAATATTCATGTGTGTCTACAGCCGTGATTTATTAAATTTAGAAAAATTAATAAAGTTTCTAAAGTTGTTTTAAGATGGCCGGATAACATAAAAATATACCACTTGCATGGGGAGATTTTTCTTACAGATACTGTCCACTTAATGAAGCAAAACGATTTGTTTTGATAAGGTTTAAAATTTATATGTGAAATTTTCAGTTATTAAACTATTTAAACAAATCATTAAATTCACTATAGAAGGGACTTTTCCATAAAGTAAAAACTATTTGGGGTGACATGTTTACCGCCCTGAAACCCCTTACTATTTTTTTCGTAAATCTAAAAATAATGCCTAGATTCAGGGGTTTTATTTTTCCCCCTTGGGTAAATTTTCGGGGACTCACAAATAAGGGCGATTTTAAATTTTCTTTTTTAAGGAATTTTCAGCAGTTAGGGGTGAAGGTTTTTATATTCACAAGGGAACAAAAAAATTTTTGAGCAAATAAAATACAATAATGACTCCTTTTCCTCTCGTTCGAAGGGAAAACTCTTGTCTGAAATTTAGAAACTTTAGGGGGAAATCATGATGTATAACACCCTATCTCTTGTTACTTTTATTGCATCGCAACGGTACAACGTTTACTGCATTTTTTTTTTTATGAACCCTTTTACCATAAATAAAAAGAAAGCTTCTTAAACATACAAACATTTCTATTCCATTGACTTTGGAAGCATACTTGAATAAAAAAAAGTTAGTAAAGAGCGCACCCCCTCGGTGGCGTGGTAGCTAACGCGCTAGTCGTGTTGAGATCTATGTGAGGAAGTGGACATCGGGTTTGAAACTCGGTCGGGTGAACTGGGGTGGTTTTTCCTAAATGATTTTCCCTCTCCCTCCACGCAAAGGGGGTTTACTTTTCCCCTAATTTAAACCTTCCAATTCCCCAATCCTTGCGTAATTAGATTAGGCTTTTAACCGACGGGTGTAAAAGTGGTGTAAAAATTTTAAAAAAAATAAGTGTGGCACTGCCAGTCAATGATTTGAACAGAAACAAGCTTGGTATTTACGATTAGAGTTACAGCAGCGCTGCGGTTTTTGGGCAGAGTGAATGCTGGCCGGTTAAAGTGAACGAGCCTTCCCTACAACTTGTAGCCTTGTATAAAGGAAGGACCATCAAAATGACCAAATAAAACTTAAAAATTTTAAATTTTCGTGAGTTGGTAATGGCGGGAGGAAGGGGGGTTGGGAAGTCAAAAATTTCCCAAAAATAATATTTTAATTATTTTCGTATGTAAAGAATTTTAAATTTATTAAAATTTGGTACGGGAAACAAAACAATAGCTTTACATAATAAAAAATATAATAAAAATAATAATAAAAATTATTATTATTTTTTAAATTGATTCTGAGAAATAGTGGTGTGGGTATAATAGAAAAAAAAACTTTTTGAGATGAGGAAAAAAATAAAAAAAATTTTTACAGATAAATAAAAATAAATCAATCCTAGATAGCCCAAAAAAACATTAGACTCTAAATTTCTCAAAATGGGTTGGGGGAAAAAGGGGTTCCAAAATCTACCAAATTAATAGAAAAATACAACTCTCAGTGCGTGTCTTTAAAAAAAGAATTTTTAAATGCCCGTAAAAGCACCACTCCAAAAAACTAATAAGTTGAACATTTTAAAATGTAATCCATGAAATCAAGGGGGGGCGGGGGAGTTATAAAAAACCTTTTATCTTTTGTTGAAAAACGAAATTTGGCTGGAAAGGTAGAAGTACAACTATAGATAAAGAAAATTTTTCTTAAACTATGTGTTTAAATTGGGTTAGAGAAATTATAATTGGGAGGAGAAAGGGGAAAATTTTCAAAAAAACCAAAAAAAACTTACTAACAGAACAAATTTTTTTGATAAGTAGGTGCTTAGTACAGAGTGATTTTTCAAATTAATTATATTTAATTATAATTTAAAACTTTTCTTTTGGTGTTATTTCAACAATGTCTCCCGTAAGGAGCAAAATTTATGCAAAGACTGCATTTTATAAGCCTTTTTATATAATAGATTTTATTTTATAGGTAGTAGTTAATTTGTGGGTTTAAACATACAAAGTTCTCGCCTCAAGTGTCTGAAATTGTTTTTTTGGGGTTTAGATCGGGTTTCTCAAATGCGAGGCGCGAAGGGATTTCGATGAGGCGTGAACCAATTTCTACTTCCTTGACTTGTAAATTATGATTGACTAAAAATTTAAAATTTTGTTTGGCCTTTAAGCAATAAAATTAAATAATATCTTACAAAACTCTCTATTTTTTTAAAAAACTTTTTTAAAATTTTTACAGAAAATTAAAAAAAAACTTAAATAAAAATGTCTAATTTTTGTTTTTAACGTAAACAAGTTATTTTATTTAAGAATAAGGTCTTAACAATTTAAATTTTTTGTTATTAAGGCCAAGGCATAGAATTTGAGAAAACCTGGGTTTAGATGATTTGCTAAAAAATAAGATAATTACCCCCCTAAATTGAGCAAGCGTGGGGAAAACTCGAGTAAGTTAATATGATCATAAAAAAATTGATTTAAATTATTCATTTTGCAAAATTTTAAAAACAAAAAAATTAGAAAGAGATCAAATTACTTGGGACTTAAATTTAAAATAAAACAAAATTATTAAAAAAGTTGTGCCCATGTTGTGCTAATTAATAAAAACGGTCGGTACAAAAAAAGGTACAAAAAAAATAGTACAAAAACCCTTGGGAATGTAAAAAGTTAACATACAAAATTTTACTACAGGGTTTAAAGGGGTGCGCTTTCTGGGAAGTAGAAAAATTTAGAAAGACTTATATATTTTTAAACGGTAGTTTATACTATTTAATAAACACTACACACCTCGCATCTATTGCTCACTACAAAACTACGAAAGTTTCCCGGGGACAGTAAAACTATTTTAATAAATGGTCTAAAAATTAAACAAAAAGTCATTTGTCCTAAAGTCGTTTGGCCTAAAAGGCGTTTGGCCTAAAGGCATTTGGCCTAAAGTCACTTGGCCTAAAGCATTTGGCCTACACTTTAGGCCAAATGAGGGTGCCCTCTATTACAATATCTGTTATGGGACATATTATATTAGAGAAAGTCAAGTCTTTGATAAAAAAGAGGAAGCTACTCTTCCACCAATAACACAGTATAAGTTGGAGCCGGAACAAAACCGAGTTACCTAGTTCAAACTAACCCAAAAATAACTAACCTGCAGACAGTGATACTATTGTTCCTAGTAACAGTAAGATATAACTATCTGCAAACATTGAGACTATTGTTCCAGCAACAGTAAGATATAACTAACCTGCAGACAGTGATACTATTGTTCTAGTAACAGTTAGATATAACTAATCTGCAAACATTGAGACTATTGTTCCAGCAACAGTAAGATATAACTAACCTGCAGACAGTGATACTATTGTTCCTAGTAACAGTAAGATATAACTAACCTGCAGACAGTGATAATATTGTTCTAGCAACAGTAAGATATAACTAACCTGCAGACAGTGATACTATGTTCCTAGTAACAGTAAGATTTAACTAACCTGCAGACAGTGATACTATTGTTCCTAGTAACAGTAAGATTATAACTAATCTGCAAACATTGAGACTATTGTTCCAGCAACAGTAAGATATAAACTAACTGCAGACAGTGATACTATTGTTCTAGCAACAGTAAGATATAAACTAACCTGCAGACAGTGATACTATTGTTCTAGTAACAGTAAGATATAACTAACCTGCAGACAGTGATACTATTGTTCCTAGTAACAGTAAGATATAACTAATCTGCAAACATTGAGACTATTGTTCCAGCAAACAGTAAGATATAACTAACTGCAGACAGTGATTCTATTGTTCCTAGCAACAGTAAGATATAACTAAGCTGCTGACATTGAAACTATTGATCCTAGCAATGACTGAGATATGAATATTATGGAGACAGTGAGTATAATGCTGGTAGTAACGTGTTAGATATAACTATTATGAAGACATTGAGATTATTTCTCCTAGGCATTAGTGAGATATAACTAATCTGCAAACATTGAGACTATTGTTCTAGCAACGAGGGAGATATAACTAACATACTGACAATAATCTATTGTTCTTAACCACGGGTGAGATATAAATAGCCTGAAGACAGTGAGACTATTATTCCTAGACACGAGGGGAAATATAACTAGCATATTATTATTATTATTATTATTATTATTTTATTATTATTATTATTATTATTATTATATTTATTATATATTACATTTAGCACCGCGTCTTATTGCCCGTTCGGGCTATACGCTTTAAGTACTAAATACGCTAATGGACTAGGAATTGGGAAGGTTGAATTAGAGGAAGTGAACCCGCATTTGCGTGGAGGAAGAGTGGAAAACCATTTAGGAAAAACCACCCCCAGCTCACCGACCGAGATTCGAACCTCAATTTCCCCCGTCCTCAGCTTCGAGCTCAACACGACAAGCGCGTTACCCCAATACGCCACCGAGGGCGGTAACTAGCAAAATTAACATTGAGAGCTTTGTTCCAGGCAACGAGTGAAATATTTTAACTAACAAGCAGACATTGAGACTATTGTTCCTAACCCATGAGTTAGATATAACTAACCTGTAGACAGTGGGACTATTGATCATTGCAACGAGTGAGATTTTTAATAGCATGCAGACAGGGATACTTTTGCTCCTAGTAACGAGTGAGATATAACTAACCCGCTTTACAGTGAGAATATTGATCCTTGTAACGAATGAGATAAAACTAACATGCTCATTGAGACTATTTTTTCCTTTTAACGGTATAACTAACCTGCAGACAGTGAGGTTATTGTTCCTAACCAGGGTGAGATATCCCTAATCTCCTGGAAGGAGACTATTTTTTCCTAGCAATGAGTGAGTTTTTAACAAACCCTAAAAAACAGTTAGATTATTGCCCCTAGCTATGGTAATATACAACTAAGTTGCTGACAGTGAGTTTTAATGTTCCTTATAACCTGTGAATAAAACATTGCTGCAGATAGTGATACTATTGTTCTAGTAAAGGTAAGACTTAACTTAACATGCAAACGTGAGACTATTTTTTTCTAGAAATGACTGAGATATAAGTAACCCGCAGAGAGTGGAACTATTGTCCTTGTAGCAGTAAGATATAAGTAAACATAGACAGTGTTTCTATTTGTTCCTAACCTCGAGTAAGAATAACTAGCCTGTGACAGTGAAACTATTGTTCTTAGGCAATTAGTGAGATAAAAACTAATCTGCAGAGAAGACTGTTGTTCCTAGCCACATTAATATATAAGTAGTCTGCAGGGGAGTGAGAAATTGTTCCTAGCAACGTGTTAATTATAAATAGCTTCAGCTTTTTGAAATATTATTTCTAGGACGTGTGAGATAAAACTAACCTGCAGACATGGGCTCATGAAAGGGGTCGAGTGGTACTAAAACCCCCTCCCAAAAGGGTAGCACACGACGGCTCGACGACGAACGCGATTTCACCCCCAGACTTCCCACCACGATCCTAGGGCCCTTTCCCCGGGGGGACTGTCCCTGGGGGCCTTGTGTTTTTGGACACCGGTTTTTTTCCGAGTCTTTATCGCCGCAGACTTGGTATAGGAGGCTTGTTATACCCGTGGGAAGGTTCTTACTAGCTGAGTAGCGGGATGACGGGGAATCGCCCAGGTTTTCGATCTACACGGGTAGGGACGGTTGGGGGACCCTTTTTGGGTTTTTGGGGCCCCCCAATACTTGTCCACACAATTCTTGCCTTCCTTTTTTGACGATCCCCGGCCCTCTTACACGTCTTCTTATCCCCCCCCTTCTTTGTTATTCTTGATTTTTTAGAAGGTGATTTTTTGACCCCTCTTTAAACATTTATTGCCGGGACGTTTTTTTTAGGTTTGGGCCCCTCCGGCGTACTCCTGGGTCCTCCCCCTGGACTTGGCCCCCTCCCCCTTTCCCCTATCGCCTTTAGACTTCCCCCCCCTTCTTGACGGGGGTAAAAACACAGGTTAGAGAGGTAGCGACCCTTTTTAGGGATCAGGGACATGTCTATCTCTCCCACCGTGACACGTCCAGCACACGGGGTCTCTCCAGTGTGACGTATGTGGTCTGTGCAGCCGGCTGGTGTTGGAGGACCTCCCGGCCAAGTGGCCATCTTGTAGAATAGGTCCAGTCTGCGTCAGAGCAGTCCCCTCTGTCAGCTTTCCCACACTAACACTGATTCTGTCAACTAGAACACATTATACACTAACACCCCCCCGGGACACTATCTTCAGAACAATTGTGAGCTCAATAACAATGGATAGTTTGGTGCGTGATGTGACGTTTACCAGCGCTAGTGAGGCCCGGGCCCCTCCCGTCAACAAGCTGTCGCTGCTAAGCAACGCGCCAATAAACTATGACTTTCACTCAGACAGAGGCGGGATCTACACGCTATCGTCTTTTCAATGCTCCAGGGAGCTATAAATATATTACTGGAGTCCATCTGTAAATGAAAGGTCAAGGTGCCCTTGAGGGACACTTAGAGAGAAAATATCGCTCACAGAACCGCTTCTGATCATTTAAATGAAGGGATGAGTCAGGTAGAATATTAGTGATAAATCACTTGTAGGCTCTGATCACAACCAACCTAAAATTTCCCCCAGCAAGTATTCCGGGTGGATTGTCTCAGATGTCATCAAACAAATCAGACGGATAAAATCTTATCACAACAAAGGTTGGGAAAAAACATTAATTAAACGCATATTTTCATTAAAAAATGAACCATAAACCCAAATTTATTCAATATTTCCCTGATTTACAGGGGTAGTCATCATTTTTTTATTTAACAAAATAATTAAACAATCGGGACTAATGCTAAAAGATACTAATATAATGAACAATAAATCAATAAATTATCCTGATCCTATTGATACGTAGAGTTTTTTTTATGTGTCATGTGATGATTATATTTACTAACGTTTTTAAAGTACTAAAAAAAAATGTAAATTTCACTAAAAATTTTAGGAATGACCTAATGACATATAGTTTTGGGCATTAGCGTCTAAAGTCTTTAATAAATATAGCCAATTGGACAAGGGAAATTTCTCCAAGCTATAATTGAAAAAAATAATATTTTCAATAACTCCCCCAAGCAAATGAAGGCGCTTTAAAAAAAATCAAATTTAGCTTTATGTTTAGATCACTAATGTTAGAGGTAAGGTAACAATTTTAAATTATCTTCGAGGACCCCAAAGAAATTGGGACAACCAAATATAATGGTTTTGAGTAAACGTATTTAGAATCACAGAGTTTGTCGCCAATGTTATATCTCTAAGTGTTAAGTTACCCATGTTATCTCTAAGATTAACCCACCAAGGGCCCCGCAAGTCTCTCATTAATATACTCCCAAAGACAGGCGAGGACGTGAAAACCGAGGTTTTAAGGATCTTAGAGACACGACTTAATGTCAAGATTGAGGCTCGTGATGTTGAAGATGTCACCGAATAGGAAAACCCGAGGTGAACATCTGCAGAGGCTTGGTGGAGGGTAGAAGACCTATTATAATTAAATTCCCAAGCTACCAACCTAGTTTGCTTGTTTTCAATGCAAAGAAAGCCCTAGAAGGAGTGACTTAAAAGTCCGTGGGGACAACCATCCTCAAGCCAGCGAAGGATAATTGAGTTTTACAGCAATACACTTTGTCAGTGGACAACATTTTGTGAGCTGAACAGCAGAGGCCTGTACATGAACACTTAAAATCAGTGGTGGCTCAAGAGTTTTAAACACTGGGAGTGCTGTTCGGTGATACGGGGAAGGTGGGGAGAATATCTATGGGGAAAGCAAGAGGAATAATTCGGAGGAATGTTACAATATGTTTTCTTTAAGCATTCCATAACCAAACAGTAGCTAAACTTAATTAATTTTAATTATACTGATTTTGTTTAATTTTTTTTTGGGGTGCACTAGCTTACTGTAACGGAGATCATTAATAAAGGGGGGACATTAAAAGTAGTTGTAAAAGATTAAAACCAAATAAAATTGTTTTTGTCTATACAAGTATTTACAATAGCAAAAGATAGGTCAAAATGTCACATAAATAGCAAAATGCAGTATTACTCCATTGGTGTGAGCCCGCTGTACTGACCGAGCGGGTGAGTGGGGTGGTTTTCCTAAATGGTTTTCCCCTCTCCCTCCACGCAAATGTGGGTTCACGTCTTATTATCCAACATTCTCAAATCCTAAACCCATAAAAGTATTTAGTACTTAAGCTAAAAACGAACGGTTTGTATGCGCGGTACTAAGTATCAATATTATTATTTAATGTTAATGTGCAATGGGAAGTTAATAAAACCGGTTTTAAATCAGTTTATAGTAAAATCAAGTTGAAAATGAAGCTTATCTCCCTAAACGCGCTTTTAGGGTTACACAACAAAAAGCTCATAATGTTTTGTCCCAATTACAATTGTCCAACAACACCTTCTCGTGTCTATATGGAAAAATTAAATATTTATCAATTTTATAAAAGTGGATATAAATGAATATTAAAAAAATTGACACTGAAAACTCTTTTAGAGTAAGATTATTTTACTATAATATAACAATAGTTTCATACAATTAATAATTGCAGATTTTCTTAAAAATAAATATTTATTAAAACAAAAAAAATACAGTTTAGTAAAGTGAGTAAAAATACATGACAGTACAAATTGTATGAAGGAAATTCTCATAAATATACCTAAATTTAATTTTTGTAATCACAGCTTTTTAGTTATTAAGTGTTTGGTATAAAAAAATTTTCTACTAATTTAAACTAGAATTTTGTATCACTATCATGAGTGAGCTGTAACTGACCGGCGGGCGCAAGGGAGTTGTTAAATGACCGAGCGGGCACAAGTGAGCTGTATGACCCAGCGGGCGCAAGGGAGCTGTACTGACCGAGCGGGCGCAAGTGAGCTGTACTGACCGAGCGGGCGCAAGGGAGCTGTACTGACCGAGCGGGTGCAAGGGAGCTGTACTGACCGAACGGGCGCAAGGAGCTGTTTCTGACCGAGCGGGTGCAAGGGAGCTGTACTGAAAGAGAGGCCACGATTATTGTGCTAGCATTTGGTCATGTAGCCATCAGCGCGAGCTCTGCGGCAATTAATTCAGTTTTTAAACTTTATCTGCTTTTTTCTCTATTCAAATAACTACTCATTTTTCCTCAAGAAGTTGAGTTTAGCTCCGTTTAGCCAAATACTTCACAGGTAAATTTTTAAAACCCCGGAATAAACCCCAGACCTCAAAAGTCTGTAGCTAGGAACAAGACCAATATACCACAAAGGCGGTCCAAATGCGGTAAATATACATATAATAAAAAATACCAAGAAAAAGAAAAGTAACGTGTTTTTATCTTGGAAAAAATTTTAAAGATTTTTTTGTTTTTTTTTTTAAATTTTCCCAATGAATTAATCGAAGAATTTTTTTGTTATAAATAAAACATTCTTTTTTGCAAAATTTTCTGCAATCATTGGTAAAAGTTAAAAATAAAAAGCATAGAAAATTAAAATTAAAACAAAAAATTTTTAGTAACACAATTCTTTCAAAGTAGACTATTGATTTTGAAGGTTCTAAAACACTTGGCCCCAAACCCTCTTCCCTCCCAGGTTTTTCACCTACTGCTCTTTACACATCCCACAACCCAAGGGTTTTAAATGATAGTTATATGTTTGTAATTTTAACAGGGGGGGTTTTAGAGGGGGAAAGAAGACTAAAATTGTTTTTTTTATATATCCACAGTAGGGGGTTAAAAAAGGGAAAAAAGGGCTAAAAATTTATTGTTTATCCACAGTGGGTAGAGAGGGAAAGAAGACTATATCTTTTTCTGTAAATATCCCCAGTAGGGTAGAGAGGGAAAAAAAAGATATACTTGTATAGTTTTTTACAACAGTGGGGGGTAAAGGGAAAAAAGGCTATAATTTATTATTATATATACACATAGTAGGAAAAAAAGGAAGAAGGCTATAACTTTTTTTATTATATATCCACATTGGGGTAAAAAAGGGAAAGAAGGCAAAAACTTGTATTATTAAAAACCACAGTAGGGGTAAAAAAGGGAAAAGAAGGCTAAAACTTGTATTATTATAATCCACAGGGGAATAAAGAAGGAAAAAGGCTATTCTTGTATTAGTATGTACCACAGTAGGGGGGGAAAAAAAATAAATTTTTTAAAAAACAAGGGGGTTTAAAAAAAAAAAAGGCTTTAACTTGTATTATTATATACCCCAAATTTGGGGGAAAAGAAGGAAAAAGGGCTAAAACTTGTTTTATTTATACCCACAGTGGGTAAAGAAGGAAAGAGGTATCTTTATTTTATTACCCAAGTAGGGGGAAAAGAAGGAAAAAGGCTAAAACTTGTTTTTATTTCACAGTGGGGGTTTAAAAAGGAAAAGGTTTTATAATTGTATTATTATATTCCAGTAGGGGTAAATTTAAAGGAAAGAAGGCTATAACTGTATTATTATTTTTCCACGGGTTTGGGGGTAAAGAAGGAAAGAAGGCTAAAAACTTGTATTTTTATTTCCCAAGTTGGGGGGGGTAAAAAAGGAAAAAGAGGCTTAACTTGTATTATTATATACACAGTAGGGGTAAAAAGGAAAGAAGGCTAAAAACTTGTTTTTTTATATATCCACTTTTGGGGGTAAAAAAGGAAAGAAGGTATACTTGTATTTTTATTTTCCCCAAGTAGGGGAGGAGGGAAAGAAAAAATTTTTTGTTTTATTTTATTATCACAAAGGGGGGGGTTTTTAAAAAAAGGAAAGAAAGGCTATAATTGTATTTTTATTTATCAAATTTGGGGTAAAGAAGGAAGAAGGAAATTTGTTTTTATATATCCACATGGTAAAAAAGGAAAGAACTATATTTTGTATTAGTTTACCCACAGTAGGGGTTTTAAAAGGGGGAAAGAAGATAATCTTGTATTATTTATTTCCACAGTTGGGGTTTTAAAAAAGGAAAAGAATTTAAAAATTGTATTAATATATCCCCCAGTAGGGGGAGAGGGAAAAAAAGGTTTTTATTTTATTATTAATTTACCCCAAAATAGGGGGTAAAAAAAAAAAAAAGAAGGTTATAACTTGTTTATTATATATCCAAAGTAGGGGGTTTAAAAAAGAAAAAAGGCTTACTTGTATATTTATATCACATTTGGGGGTTTAAAAAAGGAAAGAAGGCTATAACTTGTATTATTATTTTATCCAATTTGTGGGTAAAAAAGGAAAAAGGAAGGCTATAACTTGTTATTATATTTCACAGTAGGGGTAAAGAAGGAAAGAAGGCTTTTAACTTGTATTATTATATATCCACAGTGTGGGGGTAAAGAAGGGAAAAGAGGCTTAACTTGTTTTTATTTATATCCACATGTGGGAATAAAGAAGGAAGAAGGCTATATCTTGTATTAGTATTTTATAAACAGTAGGGGGTAAAGAAGGAAAGAAGGCTATATTTTATTTGTTTATCACAGTAGTGGGTAAATAAGGAAAAAAGGCTAAAACTTGTATTATTATATATCCACATTTGTGGGTAAAGAAGGAAAGAAGGCTATAACTTGTATTATTATATTTTCCACAGTAGGGGGTAAAAAGGAAAAAGAAGGCTATAACTTGTATTATTATATATCCACGTTGGGAAAAGAAGGAAAGAAGGCTATATCTTGTTTTTATATATATCCACATTTAGGGGTAAAAAAGGGAAAGAAGCTATAACTTGTATTAGTATATATCCACAGTAGGGGGTAAAGAAGGAAAGAAGGCTATAATTTTGTATTATTATATTTTCCACAGTAGGGGGTAAATAAGGAAAGAAGGCTATAACTTGTATTATTATATATCCACATTTGGGAAAAGAAGGAAAAAAGGCTATAACTTGTATTATTTTTATATACACAGTAGGGGTAAAAAGGGAAAAAGAAGGCTATACTTGTATTATTATATATCCACAGTAGGGAATAAAGAAGAAAAGAAGGCTTTTATCTTGTATTAGTATATATCCACAGTAGGGGAAAGAGGGAAAGAAGACTATATCTGTATTATTTATATAATCCACAGTAGGGGGTAAAGGGAAAGAAGGCTATAACTTGTATTATTATATATCCACAGTAGGGGGTATAAAGAAGGAATGAAGCTATAAACTTGTTTATTATATATCCACAGTAGGGAATAAAGAAGGAAAGAAGGCTATATCTTGTATTAGTATATACCCACAGTAGGGGGTAGAAGGGAAAAAAAGACTAAAACTTGTATTATTATATATCCACAGTAGGGGTTTTAGAGGAAAGAAGTCTATATCTTGTATTAGTATATATCCACAGTAGGGGGTAAAAAAGGGGAAAAAAGGCTATAAATTGTATTATTTAATTTCACAGTAGGTGGAATAAAAAGAAGAAGGCTAATAACTTGTATTATTATATACCCACAGTAGGGTAAAGAAGGAAAAAAGGGCTATATCTTGTATTATATTATCCACAGTAGGGGTAAGAAGGAAAGAAGACTTTTATCTTGTATTATTATATTTTCCAACAGTAGGGGGTGTAAAGAAGGAAAGGAAGACTATACTTGTATTATTATTATATCCACATAGGGGGTAAAAAGGAAAAGAAGGCTATAACTTGTATTATTATATATCCACAGTAGGGGGTAAAAAAAAGAAAGAAGGCTATAACTTGTATTATTTTTATATCCACAGTTGGGGTATAAGAAGGAAAGAAGGCTATAACTTGTATTATTATTATCCACATTTAGGGGGTAAAGAGGAAGAAGGCTATAATCTTGTATTATTATATATCCATCAGTGGGGGTTAAAGAAGGAAAGAAGGCAAAATCTTGTATTTATTATCCACAGTAGGGGTAGAGAGGGAAAGAAAAGACTATATCTTGTATTTTTATTATATACCCACAATGGGGGGTAAAGGAAAGAAGGCTATAACTTGTTTATTATATATCCACAGTAGGGGTAAGAAGGAAAGAAGAATATATTTGTATTATATATATCCACAGTAGGGGGAAAGAAGGAAAAGAAGGCTATAACTTGTATTATTATATACCCAAATTAGTGGGTAAAAAAGGAAAAAGATGGCTATAAATTGTATTATTATATATCCACGTGTGGGAAAAATAAGGAAAGAAGGCTAAAATTTTTGTATTTTTTATACCCCAAGTTGTGGGAAAGAAATAAAGAAGGTATAACTTGTTTTTTATTATCCACAGTAGGGGGTAAAGGGAAGGAAAAAGGCTATAACTTGTATTATTATATATCCAGTAGGGGGAAAAGGGGGGAAAGAAGGTATATCTTTTTATTTTATATCCCAGTAGGGATAAAGAAGGAAAAAAAGACTTTTATCTTGTTTTATATAACCCACAGTAGTGGGTAAAGAAGGAAAGATGGCTAAAATTGTATTATTTTATCCCCGTAGTGGGTTTTAAATAAGGAAAGAAGGCTATAATTTGTTTTTATATACCCACAGTAGGGGTAAAAAAAAGGAAAGAAGGCTATAATTGTATTATTATATACCCACATAGGGGGTAAAAGAGGGAAAAAGGCATATCTTTTTAAAATTTTTATAAACATAGGGGAAAAAGGAAAAAAAAGCTATATCTTGTTTAGTATATATCCACAATAGTGAGTAAAAAAGGAAAGATGGCTAAAAAAATGAATTATTATATACCACAGTAGTGGGTAAATAAGGAAAGAAGGCATAACTTTATTTATTATATATCCCTTTTGGGTTTTAAAGAAGGAAAGAAGGGTTTATAACTTGTATTTTTATATTCACAGTTGGGGTAAAGAAGGAAAAAAGACATAACTTGTATTATTATATATCCACAGTAGGGGGTAAGAAGGAAAAGAAGACTATTCTTGTATTAGTATATATCCACAGTGGGGGTGAGAGGGAAAGAAGCTATAACTTGTATTATTATATATCCACGTAGGGGGTTAGAGAGGGAAAGAAGACTATACCTTGTATTATTATTTATCCAAGTGGGGGTTTTAGAGAGGGAAAAAAGGTATTTTGTATTATTTTTTTATCCACAGAGGGGGGTAAAGAAGGAAAGAAGATATATTTGTTTAGTAAAATTTCCACAGGGGGGGGTTTAGAGAGGGAAAGAAGACTATAACTTGTATTTTTTATTATCCCTTTTGGGGGGTTTAAAAAAGGGAAAGAAGGCTAAAACTTGATTATTTATTTTCACAGTTGTGGGTAAAGAAGGAAAGAAGCTATAACTTGTTTATTAAAATATCCACATTTGGGGGTTAATAGAAGGAAAAAGACTATTTTTGTATTAGTATAAAATCCAAGTAGGGGGTAAGAGGAGGGAAAGAAGACTATAACTTGTGTTATTATATATCCACAGTAGGGGGTAAGAGAGGGAAAGAAGGCTATACCTTGTATTATTATTTATCCACAGTAGGGGGTTTAAAGAAGGAAAGAAGACTATATCTTGTAATTAGTTTTATATCCACAGTAGGGGGTAGAGAGGGAAAGAAGACTATAACTTGTTTTAAATTATTTAATCACAGTAGGGGGAAAAAGAAGGAAAGAAGTCTATAACTTGTATTATTATATATCCACAGTTGTGGGTAAAGAAGGAAAAGAAGACTATAACTTTTATTATTATATATTCCACAGTAGGGGGTAAAGAAGGAAAGAAGGCTATAACTTGTATTATTATATATCCACAGTAGGGTGTAAAGAAGGAAAGAAGGCTATAACTTGTATTATTAATATATCACAGTTGGGGTAAAGAAGGAAAGAAGACTATAACTTGTATTATTATATATCCACAGTAGGGGGTTAGAGAGGGAAAAAATACTATATCTTGTATTATTATATATCCACAATAGGGGTAAAGAAGGAAAGAAGGCTATAACTTGTATTATTATATATCCACAGTAGGGGGTAGAGAGGGAAAAAGAGGCTATATCTTGTATTATTATATATCCACAGTAGGGGGTAAAGAAGGAAAGAAGACTACACTTGTATATAGTATATATCCACAGTAGGGGTAAAGAAGAAAGAAGGCTATAACTTGTATTATATATATACCACAGTTGTGCGTAAAAAGGAAAGAAAAGAATATAACTTGTATTAATATATATCCACAGTGGAAAGGGGGAAAGAAGAATATTTGTATTATTATTATCCACATGGGGGGTAAAGAAGGAAAGAAGGTATATTTTGTTTATTAATACCCTTGGGGGGGGAAAGAAGGATAAAAGGGGTTTATATCTTGTTTTATTATATATCCAAAAATAGGGGGTTTAAAAAAGGAAAGAAGACTATTTTGTTTATTATTTTCCACAGTGGGGGGGAAAAAAGGGAAAGAAGGGAATATCTTGTTTATTATATACCCCACAGGGGGGGTAAGAGAGGGAAAGGGGCTATAATTTGTATTATTATTACCACGTGGGGGGTTAAGAAGAAAGGACATATCTTTATTATTTTTTCCCCCAAAATTGGGGTAAAAAAAGGAAAGAAGACTATATTTGTATTATTTTATCCACAATGGGGGTAAAAAAAGGGAAAAGAAGACTATATCTTATATTTTTTAAATACCCCACAATAGGGGGTAAAAAAGTAAAGAAGACTATTTTATTTATTATAAATCCACGTAGGGGGAAAGAAAAGGAAAGAAGACTATATCTTGTATTATTAAATACCACAATAGGGGGTAAAGAAGAAAAAAAGACTATATCTTGTACTATTTTGACCCACAGAAAGGGGGAAAGGGGGAAAGAAGGTATAACTTGTATTATTATAATCCACTTAGGGGGTAAAAAAGGGAAAAGAAAAACATTTTTAAGTAGGGGTAAAAAAAGGAAAGAAACTATATTTGAAATTATTATATATCACAAAAAGGGGGTTAAAGAAGGAAAGAAACTTTATTTTATTTTTATATTACGTAGGGGGTAAAGAGGAAAGAAGACTATATCTTGTATTATTATTACCCACATAGGGGTAAAGAAGGAAAGAAGATTATATTTGTTATTATTAATATTCACAGTAGGGGGTAAAAAAGGGAAAGAAGACTATACCTTGATTATTATATATCAAAGTGGGGGTAAAAAGGAAAAAAAGAAGAAGATATTTTATATATTATATATCCACATAGGGGGTAAAAAGGAAAGAAACTATATTTTGTATAATTATATATCACATAGGGGAAAAGAAGGAAGAACTATACTTGTATTATTATATATCCACATAGGGGGTAAAAAGGAAAGAAGACTTATTTTTTAAAATTTCACATGGGGTAAAGAGGAAGAATATTTTGTTTTTTACAAGGGGGTAAAATAAAGAAACCTTTTTTTTTTAAAGGGGGGGGCTTTTTTATTTTTTACCAAATGGGTTAAAGGAAAAAACTTATCTTGTATATTTTTTCCACAAAGGGGGTAAGAGGAAGAAGATTACTTGTATTTTATTATCCCTTGGGTTAGAAAAAAACTATTTTGTATTTATTATCACAATAGGGGTAAAAAGAAAAGGGCTATATTTTATATAATACACATGGGGGTAAGAAGAAAAAGCTATTTAATTTTATCCATGGGGAAAAGGAAAACTAACTTTATTATTATATACAATAGGGTAAGAAGGAAAGAAACAAACTTGATTTTTATCCATGGGGAAAAAGGAAAGAAGACTATTATTTTTTATATTTCCCAAGGGTAAGAAGAAAAACTTTATATTTATATAAATGGGAAAAAGGAAAAGCTAATTGTTTATTTATTCCTGGGTTAAAAAAAAGGGAA
>JBCFYV010000546.1:0-79499 GCA_039000515.1 Timema cristinae | reverse complement strand
ATAGTGAATTTTCGATGTCAATATTCAAAAGACGATGGTGAAAATCGATTTAAGATAGTCGAAGTCATAGTCGATAGACGATGGTCGAAAATCGATGGTCCGAAAATCGATAGACGATGGTCGATAATCGATTTACGAAAGTCGATGGTCAATAGACGATGGTCGAATCGATAGACATAGGGTCGATAATCGATAGATGATAGTCGAAAGTCAATGGTCGATGGTCATAATCGATAGACGATTAATCGATAAGCTATTTTGATAATTGATATCTATTGACCAAAATCGATTGTCCATTTTCGATTATCGATTGTCAATAGTCGATTGTTGATTTAGATAGTCAATATTCTTTAGACGATTGCCGAAAAACGATAGTCGATTTTTGATAATCGATATTCTTTAGTCGATTTGCGATAACAGTCGATTATAGAAAAATCGATTGTCTATTACCGTTAGTCGATTTTCTATTGTCGATTATCCATAGTTGATAGTCAATTTTCAATTTTTCAATTGTAGATTATTGATAGTCGATTGTCAATAGTCAATAGCTATTTTTCGATAGTCGTTATTCGAAAGTTGTTTTTTCGATAGTCGATTATTAAGTCGATTAGTTGAATGTCAATAGTCGATGGAAAAATAATCGATAGATGAAGTCGATAATCGATTGTTGATAGTCAATTGTTGATTGTCGAAAGTCAATAGTCGATGGTCGATAATCGATGGTCGAAAGTCAATAATCGACGGTAAATAATCTATAGACGATAATCTATTTGCGATAATTGAAATCGATTGGCAATTTTCGATATTCGTTAATTGATTGTCGAAGTCAAAGTCGATAATCGATAGGTTAGGTTAGGTAGGTCTAATGAGGTTAATGAGGTCAAATGAGTCTAATGAAGTCTAATGAAGTCAAAATGAAGTGAAATGAAGTGAAATGAAGTCTATGGTATTGAAGGGTTTATTGATAAAGGTTTTTAGGTAAATAAGAAAAAAATTAAGTTACCTTTTGACTTTTTTGATTTTAAACCCACAGGTTTTTAATCCTATATCATGGTGTAAGGGTGGGGAAATAGTTGTCGAAGTTGAGCACATGTGAGATCCTAGCCTCAATTTCTAATAGTTTCAGTCAATCAGCTTGTGTTAGAAAAAAATATTGAAAAATATTGTATACACTTTTTTTGTACTAATTGTGGCCATTCTGAAAATATAAAATGATCAAATTGTGAGAGAAGGAGGCGCAAGGAAAGGGAAATTTTTCCCTCCTTACACATCATTACTTTTTTATAATAAGAGGGAGTTTATCCCATAACACTCACATCTAGTGGCCAGGGTAGTTGACTATGGTGAACTCAAAGCACATGCGCAAAGATCTTCTTTCTCACTCTCTCAGACTACACAAAACTTAGAAGGTGTGGGTTTTAATTAATTAATAATAATAATATTTAGTACCGCGTCTTACTACCCGTTGGGTTATACATTTTAAAAGTATTTAATTACGTTAATGGATTTAGGAATTGGGAAGGTTTGAATTAGGGAAGTGAACCGCATTTGCGTGGGGGAAGTGGAAAACCATTTAGGAAAAACCACCCCAGTTCACCCGACCGAGATTCGAACCTCGATCTCCTGTCCTCAGCAGTCGAGCTCAACACGACAAGCGCAATACCCAACTACGCCACCGAGGGCGGGTTAGGTTTAATTGAATCGGCCAGTTGATCATGCCCTTGTCTCGGGGGTCGTGTTGTAGTAAGTTGGAGCATGTTACAAAAATTGTAGGGTCACATCAGGGAGAGAACATGATAAGTTGAATAATATTGTTGAATGTGGTTTATGATGGTCCATAGGAAAGATATTTAGGAGTAGTGAATAAATGTATCATTTTATATTGTGAAGGGATAAAGGCTTTTAGCCTGTCATATATATACTGACATGATTCTTAGCCAGAAACATTTCCAGCTAGGCCTTCTTCCCACAAATTTGTTGGTGTTCCCAAAAGTGTGATTGTGAGCTCCTTTAGCACTGGCAGTCCCATATTCGGGGACACTGCCATGAGAGACTAAATAGAGGATGTATACTCCATGACAAATGGCCACAGTTACTCTTCGAAGTACTTAGACTTTCCTTTAAGAGATGAAATGAACAGCTCCATGGATCCGTCCTGGAATCTCTTTGAGTAGCTCAATGCATTTCTTGAGGATTGCAGCCTCGTCCTTTGTTGTGGAGGGGGGGAAAAGATTAGGATGAATGGGGGGTTTGGGGCGTGAAAGGGAGGAGAGGGAGAATGAGGGGTAATGGAAAGGAGGTCCTTGACCAGGAGGAAAGAAGAACCGGGGGGGCTGTTCTGGGAGGGTGGCTCTAGCAGGTGCCTCGACCTGGGAGAAAGGGTTCTTCTTCCTTTAGAACACCATCGAACAAGTTCTACCAGTGGTTTGGGTTTTGAATCAATAAAGCAGTCACAATCCCCTTTCCCGTTCTACAACACCCCCCAAGGGCTTTGGCCTTTGCTTCGGCTATCTGTCTCCCCTTCTTGGTCCTTGGAGACTCATTCACCCCTGCCACTTGTAAGGCCCTGTACATCGGACAGCCCTCCCAAAAACCTAGGAGTGAGCCCTTAGCAGTGTAAGCATTGGGGAGAGCATCTCTCCTCAGGGTACCCTCCTCTCTCGTGGTCTCCACCCAAAACCCAAAACCCTTGGTTTTGCAAGGAAATCTTCTGCACATAACCGAACTGGAAGCAGTTATTAAAACCGGACATTCCGCCGGGCCCAATTGTATTTCTCCTTCTTTATGGGAGCCCACACAGTATTTTGATAGTATACAATCTCGAAAATGTTCTCCCCGGAGTTAGAGTGACAATGAAGTTCAACTGCCATCTCTCTCTGGTCATCTGGTACTATTTCCATGGAAGGGCATCTGGGCAACGTTTTTTTAATGGAATCTCCCCTCCATCAGTTCCTCCGGATCTCGATCTCATCAGACTTTGTACAAGTCAGGAGTCACTTTACCATGGCCCTGATCAGCCACTCCCGTCCCAGCCCGTAGGACCAATGCTAGTTTCCAGTTAAGCAAGAAAGCCTGGAGGGGGTTTGTTAAGTTTCCTCTGACCCCCACTGAAGGAAGGCATACTCAATCTCCAGCTGCCTCATTCCTCCCCAGTCTCGGAAGCTTTGACTGGATGGCCCTCACAAACCTTGTACTAATATTCCACATTTCACAAGATTATGGGAGTGATTTTCGCCTTGGCTTTATGAGCCAAACCCCGAGCACTAGTACCTGGTTGGGATTAGGATCAGCTTGCTTTATTACCTTTTGGTTTCCACCACCTCCCCCCTTGTCCCATCAGGCACAAACCCCGGGCCAGGCTACTCTTCCCCTCGCTTTCATCACCATTTGCTGCCATCTAAATGGTTAGGGATACAATCAGTGATGACAGAACTGGGGAGTAGGATTTCCTAAGGTCATCACTCTTTGAAAATAATGTTGCCCTTCTCTAGATTTATTTGACTCCCTCATATTTTCGAATATGCTTGGATTTAAAAAAGCCAAATAGATCTAAATGCATTGAATTAAATTTTTAAAAAAATCTTGAGAAGTCCATTCTAAATATCTTTAAGGGGGCATCAAAATATCAAAAATAATATAAGGAAAGACCATTTGAAATTGATTCTAGGAGCTATAATTTTAAAAAATTGAGGACAACTCCAATAGCTTAAAGGCACCCAATTATCAAGGTTTCCCAGTGGAGGGGGACAAGTCCTTCAGAATCAGTTTTTTCCTCCCCCCCCTCCTTTACAAAATTTCGTTTTTCTTTAATAAAGATAGAGTTTTGTAAATGTTTGATTAAAGAAAAGGTTTTAGTCACCCATGGTTCATAATCCAAAATTGTGAATTTTCAAATAAAAGTATTTCCCATTTGATTAATGTATTGAAGACTTTGACTCATTATCTAACTTAAGCTGTTTGGGGCTTGATGATTGGACCCCCTCCCCCTTGTCTTTTCCCACCCCCTTTGTTTCTTTATTTGCCAATCATTGTAGAAGTTCTCGGAATACCCAGTCGAATGATTTCAAGTTGAAAGGTTTTGCTGTTTCCTAATCTAAAAGACCTACCTGCCCTTTCCCCAGTTTTCCTCTGGGATGCCGAGTTCCTCAAGTAGATGATTATAAGTAATAGTTTTTGTTCCACCACTTTTATGGACTGTGGGGAAGGATTTTTCCAACGTTTCATAGAAGTATATAAAAAAAAGGAGGAGCTTCGCACAGGAAATTACAAAATTAAATAAGATCAAAATTCATTAAAGCACTAAAGGTTAGAACCCTAATTAACTCTATAAATTAAGGAAGGTTTTAAGTTAGGTTTGTACTAAGCTACTGCACTAGGACTACTTACGCTTCTTTGAGTTGTCATGAAGGAACCTGACCCACTCCCCTACCCTCAATGTAGAAACTCGACTCAATCCTTTTTTACTACATCCCCAGTGGGGAACTCGACACGCCATTCTCCCCACACTTACTAATACGGCCTTTGGGACATTGTAAATATTTTTTCATGGTTTGGACATTTTTGTTGCCTGAATAATGATCACAATCACAACATATTTTTAAAAAAGTACTTAAACAGGATGTCCACCGACTTGAAAAACAAGGAAAAGTCAAGGAATTAGATAAAATTTCTGGAATTTTCACAAATTCTCTAAAAAAATTCACAACTTTTATCTACAATAGTCCAAATATATAATATATATATTTCAGTCAATACACACTACAAATCTCGTTTCACATTTCAAGCATACTAATTTTAAAACTCTCCAAGTCAACAGGTAATTTTTTGTGTCTTTCCACCCCTCTTAAGCCCAAGCTGAGGCTTGTTTATATCAGGGTTCCCCCCCCCCCCATCTGTGAACTCAACCCCCCCCCCCCCTCAAGAGAAAATATTTCAAGTTCAAAGAAAATGTCATTGTTTAAATTTGCTTTTATTACAAATAGACTAAGGCTAAAATGGTACGTTTGCAAAGAAATACTCATTTGAAATTAAATAAAAAATAAAAATTTTAATCACATTAAATTAATATTTTTAAGGGCAAAATTTCAAAGGGAAAAGGAAAAAAAATGTCAACCCCAGTGTCCTGTAAAGAAGAAGAAATGAAAACAATAATGGTTTGATAAAGTCCTAGTTGTTTTGGCCTATATTAGGCACAGTAACTTCTTCCTTTGCGATGACAATAAATAAAAGGCGTCAATTATTTCTTCATTAGGAATCGACTCAAATACATCTTTCTCTGAAGCTAAAATCATAAAGTTCTAAGACTCTGTATCCGTAGGTCCGTGGTCCGTAAGAAATCGATGCTACAATATTAGATTGCTCTGGCCACAGAGTCCTTATCGTAAGTCCTTATCTGGAGAAGTTGCCCAACTTTAACTTTCTACGGACTCATTTATACGGATACAATCACAGCGAGTAAATATGCGCATGCACCTTGAAATAAAGAAAGAATAGCAGTGATAAAATCCGTCGCTATGGAAACATATTACAACAAAAAAAAGGTTGGCTACAAGTGGACCTATTTCAGAAACATTTTTCTAAAAATCTAAACACCCCGTGAAGAGTGGCTTCTAGGAAAGTGTTTTCTGAGAAATACCAAGTTCTCACAAATATTGGCTTTGCTGTTGTAGGTTCAACACCCCTATTTGGTTTATTATCTATTTAATAGCGTCATTTAATTTTTTGTAATTGATAAATTATGGATACTAGTGAATTTCCATCTAAAATATTAGTAGGCATACATCTGTTTGCATTTTCAGGCTATTGCAAACACTTATTATCTTAAGTTTGATAGTTATAAAAAGTTATAAATATATTTCTTGTGATTGTTCTTAACCTATATTTTAACATAAATACTGGAAGTTTTCTCAACAAAGTTGTTTTTGGTTTCTTTTTCTTTGATCAGCTGACTGCTTGACGCACGCTCCATGCTGTATAGATTATTTTATTTCGAATTTTTTGATTGGATTAAGTCTCTTACTATCTCATTGGTTGAAACGGTCCCGTTATTACGGATATTGAGACTTTAATCACGAGTAGAATTTCTTATGGACCAGGAGCACGGAGTACGGACCACGGACCTTCAGATACGGAGTCTGTGTCTGGGCCTTTACTGTTGACAGTATTTATTTTTCATGAAACCCAACAAAATGTCTATCTTAAGGATCGTATGCAATAAATTGGTGGTTCTTTACATAGTTGCAGATAATTAAAACCAGTTGGGTAGTAAGAATTAACAGTATCTTTATTTTAATCATCACTCGGGAGAGTAAACATAATTACGTAATGGCGACTGACTTTATATTGTGTGTAATTTCTTATTTCTGTTTAAAAAAAGCCGTAATTTGTTTAATTTATTTTGAGTTTATTTGTAATTCTAGTTTTGATTTTCAGTTTTTGAAGAGTTTAGATGTGTTCATTAAACTATTTACAAGATTGTTCGTGAGGTGAAAGTTTTAAAAGTGAGCATGTGCCAAAATGGTCGAGTCTAAGTTTCTCATATGGTTGAGAGGGTAGGGTACTAGGCACGTAAGATTTTCCACACCTAACAATTTTTTTATTTTTTAAAGAAGAGTTTATTCATGTTATCTCTTTTGCCCGACAAATAAATATTACGGATTAAGTTGTGCTTTTCAAGTAGGCCTAACTAAGTAATTTTTGAATTCAACATATGCTTTGTTTATGAGGTGAAAGATTCGATCATCGAATCAGTAAAACACCGAATCCTCGAATCTCGAATACTTGTCAGGATTCGGTGGATTCGAGGATTCGAAAACTCGAGTGGCCCATCTCTAGTAAAAATATTATATATAAATACATACATAAATTCATGATTTGTGGACATCTCGTGCCCTTGTAAAATAGAAACAATAATGCATTGCAAACTGTTAATTGAATTTTATTGAATATAGGTTTAATTATTATTTTTGTATAAATGGGATGGACATATACCATTTTAAAAATAGCAGTATCAATTGTCCTAATGGGTTTTTATTGTATGAATAATATATTTTGTTTATTTATTAATCAAAACTCAGCATCAACTTAGTTTGTTTGTCAGTGATTTTTTTTTCAGGTTAGTGTCAAAGATATTTTTTATTATTCATAACAAAATTACTGTATAGCCTCTATAAAATTATTTCTTTCTAAAATAATGGAATAAGACGTGTATGTGACATGACAGTTGTAGGACATCATGAAACAGGACTATAATGTATATTTTGACATTTTGAAGAATTTTTTTTTTTTTAATACAACTTTCATTATATCCCATATTTAATGAGAAAGAATAATTATTCCATACCAATATATTTTTAAAGATTAATTACCCCTTTACGCTGCCCAAATGTAGATATATTTGTTTTGGAGTGCTTGTGTTTATTCAAATCTTTTCTATCTCTAAGGTCCACAGAGCTACTCAAATAAGACTTAAAATTGATGCAAGTAAACCTAAATTACCAACCAGTAGCTTGAGCATCACTGCTAATGTATTTCAATAGCTGTCTGCTCACAGCTCTACTGTTTGCTTATACTGATTTACAATATGTCCTTTATTAAACACTATAAATTCAACATTCTAGTCACCAGGTACCTCAGTTACAAACTCAATCATGAATGAATAATTTTATTGAACATTTAATGTACAATTCAAGGAAGCTTTCTTTTGACATTCTGTACAAACACTACAAATTTTGTATCGGCTTGTTGCAGTCCCTTTGCCGCAGCAACGAATATATTATTATTACTATATTGTCGTCACTGTCTGTTGTAGTAGTAGTAGTCAGTAGTTTATATCCTTTCCATTGTATGTATGAATCTAAAATCTTTGGTTACTTCTCTTATATCTGTAATAATAATAGAGAAGCAAATCCTCCTGGTACTCGAGTCACTAGACATTATATTAATAAATATTAGTATTCTAAAGCCCGAAGGAAGTTCTTGAAGCTAGACAGTATAAGAATGATTGAAATCCCGCCACTTATGCTTTTCACTAGTATGAAACATAGGTAACAACCAATTACTGACATTTTTGTGTCTTCAATCACTAACCAGTCCAATCACAGTTGAGTAGCTCCGTGGGCAAAATGCCTAAGAGTCTGTTCCACTTCGATAATGTGTAGCATCGGATGTTTTATGATAGACACGAAGCAAACATAAATAGTCAAGGCTTACCCCGTTTGCTTGTTGACTGGGGCTGCGTGGAAGAACGACACAAAACCACCTAACGGACCTTCACTGAACGGGAAAAATTGTATACTGTTTGTGAAGACTGATTGCAAGTTTAAGCCAACGCCTTGGGTTGAGTGGACTTGCGCAGTAAAGAGATCCCCTTCGAGAAGATTCCCGAACGCCCATGGACTCTCCCGAAGCAATCAACATGCGCTTTCTTGTTTTCCTTTTGGGTGTTCTCGAATGTTATTCCCCCTTTTTTTCATCTTCCCCTCTTCTGTGCTCTTAGGGTATATATTCTGGTGCCTGTGGCTACGAACTTTACAATTGGGCCTGAGTCATATCAGGGATAGGATAATCTCCGGCTTTCAGCTACGTAAAATGTAAGAACTAAATCCATTTTCGGCAAATTAAACTTATTTTTTTTAATGTAATCTTTTCAAAATTCAATTTTTGGCTTAACTTTCAAATAACTTTGAAATTAATCTGACAGTTAGGAACATAGTTTTTTTTTTTTTAGAGATCACTTCATTGCAAGGTCAGGGCGACTTATCGCCAGTAGAGTCACAAATAATCGATTGTATCTATTATGTACTGTATTATTTAAATTAATGTTCACGGGAAACTATTTTAATTTGAAATTAGTTTATCTTGTTGCCATTTGCTATGTCCATTTTAATGGGCGAATATTTAATATTTGGATTTAACTTATTTTGTTGTCATACGCTATGTGCCATTCCTAATGGACGAATATTTGATATTTGAAATTAGTTTATCTTGTTGCCATTTGCTATGTCCCATTTTAATGGCCGAATATTTAATATTTGAATTTAACTTATTTTGTTGTCATACGCTATGTGCCATTCCTAATGGACGAATATTTGATATTTGAAATTAATTTATCTTGTTGCCATTTGCTATGTCACCGTTTTAATGGGCGAATATTTAGTATTTGAATTTAACATATCTTATTGTCATACGCTATGTGCCATTTCTTATGGACGCATATTTAGTATTTGAATTTAACTATCTTATTGTCGTGTCATACGCTATGTGCCATTTCTTATGGACGAACATTTATAATTGAATTAGTTTATTTGTAGCCATTTGCTATGTCCCATTTTAATGGGCGAATATTTAATATTTGATTTAACTTATTTTGTTGTCATACGCTATGTGCCATTCCTAATGGACGAATATTTGATATTTGAAATTAGTTTATCTTGTTGCCATTTGCTATGTCCCATTTTAATGGGCGAATATTTAATTTTGAATTTAACTTATTTTGTTGTCATACGCTATGTGCCATTCCTAATGGACGAATATATTATATTTGAAATTAGATTGTCTGTTGTCATTGACTATGTGCCATTTTAAAGGATTAATATTTAATGATGGAATTCAAATTATCATGTTGTTATTTACTATGCGCCATTTCTTATGGGCGACATCTTAAGTTAACATTTAAGTAATCTGATGAATATTTAACCTCAGACTCTTTAGCTTTGACTTCAATTCATAGTTGTTTATGAATTTAATCTATTTTTCTTTATACATCGCAACAACAACAATGTATATATTTAATGGAAACTGTTAAACATACTAATGGAGCGATAGTAATAAATATCGACTAACTATGATTTATACTAATTTGTATTATATATGTATCCCATCATACCAAGATATTACGTCAAATATTTTCTATTGTTTATTGTAAAGGTAGGCAGGTTGCAGTCTCTAACTTTTTCCAGAGGTAGACGATACCTTTCTATACCTCAGCAACAGGTGTGAGAGTTGCGAGCTTCAGTATTTGAATGTATTTGAGTATAACATTCAAAGTCTTGGAACTCCATAGCACTCACTTCTATTGTTGTTCTCCCCTTTTTGTATTTTTTTGTATTATTTGGGCATCCTCCCCTTGAGGATGCTACAATGTCTGTTCACTAGACATTAGTTCAACTTAGATACCTTGAAGGTGAGGCTGAACTTGGCCCAGGACTGAGAAATTTTGGGTATTGTAAAGAATTCATACTTACAAACTGACTGAATAACCTATTAGTAAGTTAATACCAACACATGAGACATACATTGCTAACTAACTCATTAATGAGGTGGAATAGATGAAGATTGTACAGGTTTAAGTTAATTGTTAATATTTCTAGGACTAATAGACTGAGAGATTTCATAGAGTTGATACAAAGTGGCCGATTGAAATTTTAAACGGATACCAACACGGGTAGTAGTAATTCTTTGGTGTATAATAGTGGTAGAGGTAACAGTATTGATTAAATTTTAATAAGTTGTATTATTAATTATATTCATTAAAAAGTTGGTGCCAAGATTTTTTGATATAGAATGTCATGTAGTCCGGACAAAGAACCCTTGGACGTTAATCTCATTATTCTAGACCTAGTTGCTACTTCTTTATTAAGTAGCTATCATTTGTCTTACAGGCTGAGTTTGATCCTATTCCAAACCCACTGCTTCACAGAAAGTTTGGAAGTGCTTAGAAATCAAACCCAGTTATTCTAACCACTAGGCCACAAAGCTGGTTAAAAAACACAAATTATAAAGAATTAAAAAAAGATTTATTCAATTATTTTGTTTCTAAAGAGAAGCTGAGTTTATAATACGGTGGCCTGTTTTCATAATCTTGTTTGTTGTTTTGTAATCATAATTGTAAATAAAATTGTTTTTTAGCAAATAAAATTACACAGATAACGTTCATCTGCTTATTTAATTTGAGAATATATTGGCATATATTGTGTATTCAGACAAATTAATGACACTCTAGTTAAAAGGAATCTTTAAAATGAAAAATAGAGTGCGGAAGGATATAATGGCAGAAAGAAGCTGTTTTTGTGAAAATGCCATATCCTCTAAGGTAGATGTTTTCCCTTTATTTGTGTATTTGGTTCATCGGTCAAGCCTAAGAAGGACTGAGAAATTTTCTTTGCTATCTTCACCAAGTGCTTTACCAGGAAATACGATAATCATACTCCCTGATGTTTTGATTATGAAAATTTAGCTCTCCAAGATGTATAAAACACAGTGATCTTAGAATACAAAACGTGAAGAAATTAACCATTGCCACATAATTTTCTGTAAATCATATATTAAAAAAAAAACGTCAGCCATTTTTCTTTTTTTTCACTTAGAATATTAATGTAGAGCAAGTAGCAGCATTATGGTTCTTGTTTAAAGAAAACAGTGAAACAAAAGTAGGAGTAGATTTTGGATGCAATTTATGCCACAAATGCACAATGAAAAGGAACTGTTTGCAATATGTTATCAATATCCTAGGCAGTATGAAGAGAAAAATTAATTACACATGGATGTCTGTACATTCTTTTGGTGAACTCTTGCTTGCAATCTAAAATATTATTGTATCTTGGAAATCATGCTAACTGCACAAGCAACATTGATAAACTTATCACGAGGGATGTCTGGAGATGACTGGCTGCTCTTGTTTCAACTGTCAAGTGTTCTACCTGCCAATCAATCAAGTATGGACATCTGGTCACTTGCACACCGCCCAATATTTGAGTGGCCGCTGAAGTCTTAGTAGCGTTGTCCCATTAACCATAAGCATTATCACTGGGCACGGGTGATCAGGTTGCTAGTGTGCTGTGGCCATAAGGCTGGGTTTATATTCATGCATAACTCATAATTAATAGCAAATAGTGTATAGTCACTGGCGTAACTAGGCAGGTTTCACAGGCACAGACAGGGCCTTAAATCAAACTGATAATAATAACTGTCAAATAAAAATTATATTTTAAATTTCGATTTCGTGTTCTGCTCTGCAGTTCCGATGTAAGTGGACCAAGTGCGTTGGGTGGCCCCATGTAGCCCATTGCATTATTTAGCATTTTAGTGATTGGTCATTGGGCCACTCAGTCCATGGGCACTCTCGATGCACTCTGCTTACAACATAGGATGACTGAATCGCAGGACTGATCGACGTCCGACACTAATAAAAAAACTTAAAAACTGTAACTCCCTTGATATTCTAAAGATCTTCATGGCTTTGGATTAATTGAGTCTTATCCAAATATCAATACTTCTCTCCGAATATTTCTCTCTCCTCCCATTCCTACTTCTTCATGTAAGAAAAGTTTTAGCACGTTAGAACTAACTAAGACTTATTTAAGATTATACAAGAACAATTATCCAATCTTTCTATAATTTTGATTGTATATAATATTAAATTATGGCTATGTGAGCAATTAATCTGTTAAAATGAAAGACAGAAAAAGGCAATTAAAAAGTTATATTCATTAATTTTATATAATACATCTGAATGAACTTTTATGTTTTTTGTGTTCACAGAAATTATTTATAATAATTATTATATCATTTGTTTTATTATTATTTTTACCTATAAAAATCAAGGCCTAAAATAAAGCCTTGCAAAGGGCACATGAAAAGCTAGTCATAGCATGTAGTGTGCAATAAGTTGAAATACATTATTTTCAATGATAATGTTTTAATCAATGTATAGTGAATAGTTTACAATGCATATGTAACCCCCACCCCCCTTTATCACCACTCAGGAATAAAAGTCGTAGATGGTTACAAGGAGTTATTTTATTCAGATAACAAATTATAAACACACATTGAGAGAGTAAGACAACATATAGCGTTAGGAGTTGGAAATATAAATATATTAAATATTAGAGGCAAACATTCATTTAATTGGCAATAACTGGATAGATGAGTCTTAGAAAAAAGCCAGATTCCATGACGGCATCATGTTCAGAGACACAAGTTGTCGAAGGTAATTTCAGATGTAATTCAATACTCTTGCCCATACCTGACAACTCAAAAATACATTAGACAATCTATACTAAATTGACCTTCAAATTAACCTTAAATTTTTCTGCCAAGCAACAAATTAATTATCAAATAGAGCTCCAGATAAAATTATCGGCCAGGATATCAGACACTATTCGCAAAGGTCATACATATATAGAAAACTACGCCATCTAATGGCCTGCAAAAATTAACATTAGTAAATAAAGCTAATACTGCGGTATAACCTCAACGGCTCACGACCCCCACTTTTACTAACAATTCATAAACATTAAAACATTTTCACAAAGATAAATAGTCTCTAAATAAACTAATAAAATGAATATAATTCCTTAAAATGTTACAATAAGAGCTGGTAAACGACGTTATTCGTTTTAAAATACAGTCTAAAATGTCGGTACCCAAACGGTAAAAATAAACCCATCCGTTAAGCGGATAAGAAAAGTTTTCAATTAAGGCACAGGATCCAAAAGTCCCCCATAGGGATCGAAATAAAAGTGAACACAGTTTGAAATAACCGCCCAAAGTTATTAAATATAATAATGGCTTTAAGAGCCCAACATTTTACAAAGTCCATGAAGTGCCTATAATTAAAACATTTCAAGTATTACAGTCCAGAACAATAATTTTGAATAGGAGAGCACATTTTGAGCCAAAAGGGAATTTTGAATAACCTAACGTTTAAATAAACCTTAGCGATGTCGATCACCTTGTAACCAGCAAGTAATATGTGCTACAAACACAGACACACCATCATTATATACCCTAAAACTATGCCACATACTATTGAGGCGCGGGAACCACAGGAAGAAGAGAGGGGTGGGGGCAATCACACGTCTGGAACATACTATAACATGCTCCACGTCTCCAGATGCGTGCAAAAGAACAGTCCTGGGAGTTGGCCAAACGCGGCTGACAGAGCGCAGTGAGTCCGCACCCGTCACTTTTTTTTTTTTTCTGTGGTCGCGGCTTGCTCAGGAGTTGGGAAATTAACTGGGCCGCTTCAGTCAATGTTAGCTAATGCCGCGATGTGTTGTGGAGTTATAGTTTGTTACTGAGATGGGTCAACTGGGCAGGATAGTGAGTGCGACAACCTTCTAATGTTTATATGTTGTAACAAGGTTACACATAGAATTGATTTAAATCTAATTTCTTATACGTTATGCGTGAAGTGTAGTACAATGGCAGTACACCTTTAATCATATCCTAATATGACATCCAAAAGGATAACAATTATTCCCAATTGGCAATACGTAAATATTCCAAAAAATCAAAACCCAAACCCTTCTTACCCCACTTCAATGAAATCTCCCATGCCCCAAATTATTTCCAAATTTGTTTGATTTAAATCAACATAAAAGGTTTAATACTCGGGTTAAATTAGCGTAAGATCAGAAAAGGGAAACAGCAAAATTAAACTTCTTAATAATATATATGAGTGCAATTTTTCCCCAGCCGGATAATCAATCATTAACAGTCACCTGGTCCATTGTCCACTCTAGAGCTATTTACAAAGTAAGTGTTTTAAATTTTTAGATATTTTTTTTAAAGTGCATTAATCTCTTATAATTATAGGAAAAGGTTTTAATTTTATTTAAATTAAACTGTAATAACAATACAATGGGAAAAAATTTAAAACTTACATGAAAAAAATCAACACTTGTGTCAAATATTAGTTTGCCGTTAGTTATATGTTTCTAATAATTAAATACAAATAGCATATTTTTGGGTAGATCATACTAGGAAGTAGGGATAAAAACCGGGACGCTAAGGGGAAAATTATAAAAAAATAGTTAAATTAATATTTTAATCTGAAATTTTGTACAGAGAAGGACAATAGTATTTATTACAATATTTGACTAACAAATGTCTGTGTTTTAGGATTTTTTTTTATCTACCTCCACAAATATAGAACAAAGGAAAAAAAGGTTCTGCCCCAGCTATGGGGTATAACCGGATACGCCATGGGGTTTAAAAACCCGGGTCTTATAATTTTTGCTTCTTAGGGGATAGGACACATACAAATTCGTCCAGCTCGTTTTTATCCATCCGGTACGCTTTCATGCGCCCATTTTTGACATTTTAGACACCTAAACCATTCATCTGTCTTGTTGGTAAGAATAAGGTTCTTTACAGAGAAGACATGGTGTTTCATTTTTATCCTCATCGGAAGAACTAGAATGTCGACTTTGTTCTTGCTTCAGATTGCCGGGTTTTGTCAACAATTTTCTTTTTATTGTTTATTTGCAGGGCCTCTGCATTTCCCTCAGTTCATTCCTGTATGGGGGCTTGTAATGATGGTGTTTTGCCTCTTCTTCTGTTTGAAAAAGATCTTTCACGTGTGGAATTGAAATTACATCTTGAGGTGAAACGCTAAAGTTATACGAAACTTTCTTTGGTGTTACTGCAAGCCCTGATTGTCGGGTTGAGGTCACAAGGTGGTCAGGTTGAGACTCACAATCTGTTTCAGGATTTACACTCTCTTTTTCAGCAGTTCTTTCTGTTGTGTCTGCTGGAGCAAATGCTTCTTCTCCGAACGTATTTGGATTTAGTGGATAAACCCCGGTCTTCTGAAACCCGAAAATCGCATTTTGCATGGTTGCTGCTCATATGTAAGCCAAACCCCAAAACAATTTGGCGATCTGATATTGCGTTACCACTCTTCCTGGATGGTTAAGGAGCCATTTTCTTCACTTCCTGTCCATAAAAAGTGCTTAGAGGAGCCATAAAGCTTACGTCTAACGGCTGAAGCTTTTGGGTAAAATGTGGCGGAAAAGCAAAGTATTATGATCCCATTGTCACGGCAATGTCAATAACTCCCAAGTTTTTGACGTGTGTTGCATGTCCATAAGCAACAGAAGAACGGGTTTTGTCTTTCGAAGGTTTTGCGTTACTGATAAAGTGCTGCATCCATTCTAAAAATATTTCTGCTTGCATCCAGCCACTAGGGTGGCATATAGCAATTGTCCCTGGTGGTGCACCTTCGATAAGTTCTTCCTTCATTCTTTTTCTTGGGAATATCAATAATGGTGGAACATAATGTCCGGTGCCAAGAAAACAAAGCTCCGCCGTTCCCAATTGTCCTCGCTCTGCTGACGTCAGAGCACCAACCGCCTCCTCCCTTTCTGGGCCAAAACTTTAGACTGTGTTTAAAGGCACAGATGTTAGTTCCGTTTCATCAACGTTATAGATACGTCCTGGTTGGAATTTGTAGGTTTAAAAACAGTGGCCAGAATTTCAAAACATTTTAAAAACAGCGGTTTTATTAAACCCCATTGCCCGTGCAGCTGAAGTTGCTTCCCGGTTTTCTGAGTGACAGATCAGGATGACGTTTCATAAAACAAATTAGCCAATCAGGTCCGCAAGTTTCTCCTGAGGTTGAAATTATGTTTGAGTCCCTTTTTTCTCAGCTAACTGTAAGCAAGAAGCCTTACATCTTTCGTTGTTTAGACCAAACAAGCGGTCTCCATGAACTTTATATGCTGTACATGTTCCTTTCTTGGTTCTCCGGGGTGAACACACATTTGAAGTTTCCATCCCTAAAACCAAATATTTTAACATTAGTAAGCTAGAAGTACAATAAAGTAAATACTTTTATTTATAAAATTATATTAAAAAATTGTCGGGCCTAATCTTTTTTTATCTGCTACTTCTACTGAAGCTCCAAATTTGGTTTTTTTTTTTCACGATCTTTAAGAGTCGACGGAGGTAAATCATAAGCAAAAGATGCCTTCTTATATAGCTCATATTTCCCTTGAATAACTTCATCAATTGCTTTCGCCATATTTCTCCTCGGAAACCCAAATTTTGGCTTTTACTTATACGAATATATTTTCGTGGCATGTTGAGTTTCTTAGCCTGAAAATAGTTTAAATTTTAGTATTGTTCATTACAATTATAACTTATATAAATATACATAATATAGTTTTAAGCTTCACTAATTGAAACAAACGAAATAAAAATAATTAAATAAAACACTGTATGCTTGAAATAATTATTAAGCATAACAAATCTGTCACCAAAACATCAAAAATAAATTATTTCGTAAAACAACTATCGCAACCAACATTTCTTTAATTTCAGGAAACGTTCCTTGTTCATTTGAACAAGTTAGCTTAAAACATTACAATTAATGACCAAAGTAACAAATATTACAGGGTGAAACCGGGTACCCGGCAGAACTTGCGGGTTAAAACCGGGTACCCGATTTTACCGCCGGTTCTGCCCAAAAGGCTTAATTTGGTTTTAAGCTCTCACAACAGGAAATTTCTAACCCAAAATTGAGAATAAAAAATATTGGGTAAAGCTAAGAGAAGTATCATTCTATTGTACTCACCACGAAATGCCAAAAATATCTTCTCTGTTTGTAGGTATAAAGGAAAAACCATAAAATAAGATGAACTAAACAAAAACACGAATTACTGTAACTTAAAACAAAACTGTCCTATCTTCACAAACCTTCTCTTTGTGACTGACACGGGTATACAGAAGACATTCCTACCACTCCCGTTAGATTCCCCCACCCCCAAGCACAAATTCAAGGCCACCCGTTTTCCCCCCCGGTACCCGGTTCTACCCCTCCTTTCCCTATTAGTTTCAAATTTACAGAAAATCACACTATCTAAAGTATTAACAATTTACAACCTTTTGAAGTAAACCCCAGAGTTTTGAATCACCATTTTACAAAATGGCGGCTATCAGGTGGCTAGTGTTTATAGAATGCTATCACATTTTATATTTCTTCTCTATACACCCCAAACAAATAACATCATAGTGAGCCTTTATCACATAAAGGATGTGAGCATTTTTTGATTTTTATCATTGTACAGTCAGTTTATTGTTCCCCTAATCTAGTGGAAAGCTAAACAAATCTTTTCCCAGGCTGTTTTCTTTATTATAAGGGATGGGATCGAAAATATTTCATAAAATGTTATGGTTCACTAAAGATTAAGTATAAATACTTATATTTAGGAAAGTAATGTAGTGTAGGGAGTGTGTCAGAAGCGAAGAAAACAAATTCGGTTATGTAAATGGTGGTTGAAGCAGATTCTAATTGGCAACGATCAGGGTGTAACATTTAACTTATGGTTAAATATTTCGTTACTGAAGCCCGCAAGCTGTGCTGTCTTACTGCAGCAGATGTTGATGGTAGGACTGACAGGTCACACCTTGACGTTATCGGCCGCTTTGCTATTGTGCTAGCGTAAAGTTTGTATCTTGTCCTGTCTAAGTCATCGTTGACGTTACCACCATGCATATGAATAATAAAATGTTCTCCTACCAAAGAAATATTGTCGGCAGAGGATGTCCTTTCGTTGAAAATAAGCAATTCTTCTCTGATCTTCTTTTACTTATTCAAAAGATTGAAAGCATCAGTCTCTTTTTCTTTCTGAACATTGAAGATGCTGTATCACATTCCGTTAATTCACGAAGAAATTGAATATTTCTAGTGACATCTCCTAGAGCCCGCTGAAGTTTCTGACTACTGAAAAATTTTTCTTTGGTGCTTTTGTGAACCTGTAACAAGCAAGTCTACATCTGAGGTATTGTTGAAAGAACAAAACATGTAACAAAATTAAGTCTGTGTCCTCTCCAACCACAGTTGATGATCATGGTGTCTGCGTCAGTGGGAGCTTTAAATGAATGCTGGCAGGTCCTAGCTCAGCAGTGAGAATCAGGGCCTTAGCGAGGGGGGAGGGGGGCAGCCGCCCTGGGCACCAAGTTGGAGGGGCGCTATCAAATGTAAATATAAACTGTCACACCGTTCTCAGCTAAATTTTAATTATATTGAAAACGGAAAAAACAAGAGGCCGATAACATTGTCCAAACCAAGCATTAACAAAAATTAGGTTGGGTAAAAAGGTGGACCTCTCAACCACTGCGCTACCACTACAGCACGGTAGGTATTGAAAGTAGGCTAACTCCATCAACACTTTTAGAAAATGAAACTTTAACAAAGTAAATAAGAATGTGTGTAATTGTACATTCAGAGGGTTGTATACCAAATCTTAACCAATCCTTTCCAACATTTACTCCTTATGAAGATGTACAGGAAAAGGATTTGGAAAATGAACCAACCAAAATTCAATTAAGTTTTAATGATCTGATTTGAATGACCATGTGAGAAGCTCATTAGTTTAACATGGCCCATAACAAAATAAAACAGATAATTTTCTTTTATCAATTAATGTAGAAAAAAGGCATTTTACGGAAAGTTGGTTTTATAAAAAAAACTTTTAAACAAAGAAAGTGTAGAGAAAATGAGCTAAATTAGTGTGAAGAGGAAAAATCTATTTACTGTTTCCACTGCATTCTATTGGTAAACATTCTTATTCATGCTTAGCAAATCCAAAAGTAGAATTTTCTGACTGGAAAAAATTACACCCTCAAATTGCAGAGCATGAAAGTTCTGTATAGGACCGTTAATGTTATGTTACTTGTAAAATCTTTGAAAAAAAGGATTTAAAGAAGGCAGTACAATAGATACTGACCTAAAAGAAACATCATAAAAGAAAAAATAGAAATGGTGGCACATTCTCAGAATTATTGTTTATTGCATTTTGTTTTGTGCAGTCAACGACTTGACTTTTCAGGTTCAAGTACAAATAAACGCGAGGCCAATAATTGTGGATTTTTACTATCATAGCTTTAACACATTTTAATTGCAGAATAGATGTGATTGTCAATCTTTAAATCTTGTGTAAAACTCACTTTCATATTAACAAATGTGTATCTGTAAGCCGAGACATTTCAGTTATTTATGTAACTTTTAATGTTAGTAAACAAATATTAACATAAACAAGTGCTTCAAACATCACACATAAATTTATATAGTTTGTTTCTCATTATGATAAACAGCTCAATTTCATTTGATTGTTCACCAGATGTAGTCCATCATGAACAAATGTGCCAGATTATAAGGTACGTGAAAGTTTCAGTTTCAGTTTCAGCTTCTTCTATTGAAGAAAGTTTCATCGAGTTCATAAAAACTAGTAAAACGACTGGAGATAGTTAAACTGAAGAGATTCTACAAAAAGTAGAGGCCTATGAACTTGATATTAATTGCGAGGGAAACATGCGATAATGGTTCAAATATGGTGGGAAGTATTAATTAACAGCCATGCACGCTTTATGCCATGTGCTGCTCATTCATTGAACTTGGTTGGTGTTCACGCTGCTGGAGTGTCTCCAGATGTTTATCACTTTTTTTGGAACAATACAAGAACTAAGCAAATTATTTGATTTCAGTGTAAAAAGGGTGGTAAATTTTAACCCAAAACAAACTTTCTACCACTCAAAGGTTACGGGTTATACAAGTTTGGGAATCCAAAATTATCGGTTCATAAACTTTATTCACAGCTTAAATAAAGTCGTCGGGGCCCTTTAAAGAAGAAATTTCTAACAATCTCTTTTCCATAAATTTTTTTATCAGGGTTAAAAATCTTCCTAAACAAATTTAATTTAATTTTGTTTGTTACCTGTTATGGGGGAAAAAAATACAAAATCAAAACTCCACGTAAATTTAAACCAGAACGCCAAATATAAGGCCTGGACAATGCTTTTGTCCCCTTGGGACGGGATTGAAGGATGTTTTAACAAGACAGCCGAATTTACGGGATTGATGTTTACGGGAAGAAGAAAGGAACTCAGTTTTTGGAGGGGCGCCCGGGGCCCACTCGAAAAATTATTGTGATTTTTACCGTTACCCCCCCTCCCCTCCCCTCCCCCCCTAAAACCCCTGATAAACTCTTACCTGGGCCATCGGCGTTTTTGACAAGTCAAGCAATTCGAGCCCACAAAAACCCTTGGAATGTTTGCCCGCAACCCTCGCTTGCAAGGGGTTTTTTCCAAATGACGGCATCGCTGTGTCGAAACCCTGAGGGCCCTCATACCGGGCCCCCCGCCGGGGAAGGTGTGTTGGAAAAAGACAAGTCAAAAAGCCACCCGGGAAAAAGCCCGAGAACGCCCTTTGGGAATGATGCGAAACCCCTAAATTGCTAATTTTTTTTAAACCGATGAGTAACGCTCTGTCGCAACCCGTGATCTTTGCTGGCACCGCGGGCGGTTTGACAAGAAAAGTAAAAGCCCAACCCGAGACAATTTTGAAAACACGCCCTTGAAAGATGTCGCAACCCCACTTGCAATATGTTTTCCCAATAAAGTCACGCTCTGTCGCAAACCCTTTATGACTCAAAACCTTTGGCCCCAAAGTATGGCGTGTTAAAAAAGACAAGTCGAGACACGACCTTAAATTTGATTTTTCGAAAACCCTCACTTGAAATGGGTTTCCCGGGATGACTCATCGCTCTGCGAAAACCGGGATGACTTTCCCTGGCGCATTTTTGGCATTTTTCCCAAAGACAAATAGGGGACCGAAAAGCGGTAGCTTTGACACAGCTCTTAAAAACCCAAAATTAGGGGCCTCTCCTTTCCAGGGGGAAAAACGTCAAAATTGTTTTTAAAATTTCTCATTTTAGGGGCCGCTAAACCCCCCAAAAAAGCCCTAATAAAATTGTCTTTTGGTATCAAAAAGGCGCCCAAGTGGGATTTAAAAAATTAGTTTTTGACAAATCTAGACTCAAAATTTTGGTTAAAATACTTTTTAAGGATAAAAAAGGGTTTTGCGGAAATTTAAAACACAGAAAATTAAACAAAAATATATATTTATTTAACATTAAATAAATCAAAATTAATTTTTTACCCAAAACCCTTTTAGAGGAATGACGAATATATTCTTTTCATACTTTTTTTCCATTTTGTTTGGTGACCGGGGTGGTCTGGGAAAGGGTTGTCAAATTCTGTCTCGGCGGGGGTTTTCCAATCCTCGGCCCGGGGGCACAGTTTTACCCGGGTTTTTCCCAAAACCCCTTCCCTTTTCCCCTTTGAAAAGGGACTCTTGGGGAATGTGAAAATCCCCAGGCCCCCAAACCGTGGTTGGGAATTCCCCCGTTTAAAACGTGGGTTTCCTTCATTTATCTCACTATACCCTCCCAATTACTTTTTTAGGAAAGGGGTTTAAAAACCCGGGAAAAGGGTAGAAAACCCGGTGTAATTAATAATAAAAAAAAAAATAATAAAAAAAAAATATAATAATAATAATAATACAGTGTCTTTTTAAAACGTTAGTAAAAATTTTTTTTAAAATTTCAAAATCCACTTTAAAATAGCCCAAAACCGATGACTGACGTTTAAAAAGGTAGAAATGATAAGGCCGGGTTTTGATGTGTTTTTCCACCGTGGGCTGTTTTTTGGGAAATGACATCCAAGATTCTTTTTTAAAGGCGTCGCAAAACCCCACGCCCGAGTTTTTTGTCAAATCAAATTGTTGCAATGCGTGGGGGCGGGTGTGGGACCACATGTCACGCCCGGTTGAGGCGACATCGAAAATGGGTCCCAAAACTCACAAAGCGCGCCCAGCTAGGTGCAGATAGGCAAAATTTTGAGCCCGGGCGTCTTGTTTCAAATTTGGGAAAGAGACCCTACGGGTCATGCATTTGCTTTCTAAAGAGAGATTTAAAGATTAGCCCAGATTTAACTTCTGGGGGGTTTTGTGTTTTTTGGGAAAAAAAATTTGATATGAAGATTTTTGAAAATCCCCAATTTTTTGCCATTCTGTACGGTTAAAACACGGCGCTTTTCCCACCGCATTTTTTCAGTTTAAAATGGGGGTTTAAAAGGTTGTTTTTGGAACTCATCCCGACGAAACCCACTTGGGCCGCCTCCATTCAGGGGGAAAAATGTTTTTAAAAAAACTGGTGACGGCAAATTTTGGTTTCACGGTTTTGTTTTTGCAACCCGGGCAAACGTCTTGCCCTTTCCATGATGCCCTTTGGGGGAAAGGCAGGCACCCGGGGGACGCCCCCTTTTTAGGCGCACCCCCCCGGGAAAAAGGGTTTAAATTGAAGGGTGACGGGCCCTCTAAAATTCTTAAAAAAAAAAATTGTAATATCTCCCCACCTTAGGGGCTTTTGGCTGTATGTTTGGTGGGTGGGGAATATTTTGGGGAAATTTTTTCAGCGGAATGTTCTGGGCGGGGATAGAGAAGGTACATGAGGCAGTGAGGGCCGCAAACGCGATTCGATGTTTTAAAGTTTTAGCTTGCAAAGGGACGTGCGAAAATTTGTTTTTGCTTTAAAAAAGGGCCAATTTTACTTTATACCCGGGGAAAAACCCAAAAATGCCCAAAGTTTTTCTCCACGCCGTTTTTGTAGATAAAGAGGGGCCCCCCAAAAGTTTCCCCGGGGCCTTTTTGTGTGGATCGTGTTATAAACAGGCGGAGGCCAAGCTTTTCCTTGCGGGTTTATTGATCCGGGGGAAAAAAAACCCCCCGTACAGAACGGAACCACGGGTTTTTGTTTTAAAGGCCGAAAGTCTTATAAAGTGGTGTCCATCTTCAATATCCAATCCCCGAACCCCCAAAAAAATAGGGGCGAAGCAAAATTTTTCCTACAAAAACAAAGTGCCAAAACACAGTGCGCCCTAATTTAATTTTTTTCCAGCGACGAAAAACCCTTTTTCTGTCGTACAGTTTTTTACGAGGGGGTGTGCCCGGGGTATTTGTTTAAAAAACATTTTCTTTTCTGCCCCTTTAACTTGATGGTTTCGCACGCGTTTTGGCACGGGATAGGGGGTTTTCGGAAGATTAAAAACCACATCCCGCTTTCCATGTATACCGTGCAGATTGTTGACTATATAGGGGCTTTTTTTCGGGATGGGTTGGAATGTTCTTCAAAAAGCAAAGGAGGTTTTCAACTTTCCAAATTTTTGAAGAAATTTTCCCCCCCCCATACAGAAAAAAACACTAATTTCCCTTGACGATAAACCCCTTTTTTGTCGTCGTTTAAAAGCTCTGGAAATCCACAATGACGTCCATTTTTTAAAAAATGAGGGGGTGGGGGGGCGTAAAACCCGTTATATAATTTCCATAATCGGCACGATTTTTCAAACCTTATCAATGGGGGATGATGGGGGAAAAACCGCCGTACCGAACAGTTGACATTTTTGGGTGAGACCCCGGGTAAGCTCACTTCGTGTCAAGAAACCTGTCGCGAAAAAATTTCCCCCAATGCGATGTCATGTGGGGTGGACAGTTAGGTGTGAGATCGAAAGCCCATTAGATGATACCCCGGGGGGAAGGCTTCTGGTTGTTGCCCCTTTCCCCGTTTTTTGAAATGGATACCCGTTCCAGAAATAAAGCTTTTGGGGTTTGGACAGGCCCTAGGTCCGTTTAAAAAAATGGGGCTGTAAAGGTTTTTGACGGTACTTTTCCCCGCCCACTACAGGAGAAAGGTTATCCTTTGGGTTGAAATTTTTGAACGGGTTTTTGGTGGGTCCCCTTTGGAACGCCCTTTTGGACACAAATCCCACAAAAAAACCTTTTGGGCAACAGTCCCGGGAAAAGGGTTTTTCCAGCAAATTTCCCCTTGCACCCCCTTAGGAAAAGGGGTTGTTTTTATTCCCCAGGGGTTTGAGGGGAAAACTTTGTGGGAAACTGACGTTCAATGCTTTGGCGGGCCAACGTAAAAAAGGGTGCTATTAGACACGCGCAATAGAAACCCTTGGGGCGATGGGGGCCCTTTTAAGTGGGGAAAGTTCAGGGCCCGGGCCTAAGAACTTAAACCCGCCCGGGGAAGGGCCAATTTTGCCTGAGTTCGGTCCCCTTTTAAAAAAAGGTTATTTCTTTTGGGTTTTCCCGTACCGTGTAGTTACCCAAAGACCACCGTTTTTACTTTTTGTGTTAAAACGGGGCGACGGGCCTAAAAACCCCTTTTTGGGTTGACTTAGTCCCCCCAAAAATGTTCAGGACTGTCTGCGAACCACAGCCCGAAATCAAATGGGTCTTGGTTTCTGTTGAAATTGAGAAGCGTCTAATTTTCCCCTTATAGGCATACTGTTGTTTGGGCGGTGATACTATTTTTTGGGTTAAAAAAACATCCCCCTGCATAAATTTGGGAAAGCAAAATTGTTAAGGGGTGCAATAGATCCCCCTCGGTGAAAGCCCCACCTTTGGGTTTCAGTTGGCAAGCCTGAGTTTTGGCATAGTCGGGTGAAATATTTATTTAAAAACTCCCCTTTGTCCTGTAACGGAAAATTTCGATGGGTAAATTCATCGGTGAGGGAAAGAGCCCGGTTTTTTGTACTGGGCCATTTGTCCACTTTCATAAACGGGTTTTGAGGGGGGTGGCAGGGAAAAAAGAGATCGAGTTCATCTGGCACACTGCGGGAACTGGGGTGTAAAAAGAAATTTTTTAACTAAAAATATTTTTAGCTTCTTTCTTGATCTTTTTCGTGGGGGACGCCCCTTAAAAGACGTCGTTGTTTAAAAACCCGACGCCCTTTATAGCCTGACCGGGTCATCCGCATGCTGATCTTCTGTTCAATTTTTGCTTTCGGGTTTTTTCCCAGCCTCCCGACCCCGTTGCCGTGGGGCCTCTTTAAAAGGACGCCTTTTGGTTTAAAAAAGTGGGGAGCACGTCGATACCCTTTTAAAAAGCGCTTTTTTCCCGAGGGCTTTAGCCCCGCTTTCAGCAAGGGTACGCGCCTTTTGAAAAGGCCGCTAAAAAATTTTCCTACCCAAATCCCCTCGCTGATAGGGAACCCCGTGGTAGATCGAAGATATTCGGTTTCCCCAGCCTCTTTTAAACGTGATCTTTGGTTTGGGGCCCAAAGTTCTGTTGAGCGCCCCGGGAAAATAAAGGGTTTCACGCACATTTTCCAACCTTAATGGTTCGGGGTTCCCCGGTGGGTTTCTTATATTGATTTCCAAGCTTTAAATTTTCCTTCAAAGCCCAGCATTTTGTGCAAGGGGCCCGAAAGTAACTTCTTATGTATGCCAAAGAGAAGTTTAGGGTTTTGATCCCGACGTTTTACGTAACACCCGGTTCCACAATGTCACACAGGGGCTGGGGTTCAACGAAAACCTGTAGATTTTAAAAATTTGCGAGGCATGCCTTTGGAATTTGGCGGCGTAGGGGAATTTTGGTATTTTGAAAGATTAGTTTTTAAGGATCAAAATTTTGCTGTAGATTTTGTTGGGGTTGATAAAACTCAGCAAGTTGTATATCGGGTTAAAGAGATAACTTCCATTTTTTTGGGTTGAGGCTTTTGTATTTGAATAAAAATAAAAATTCCCCTTGAAACGTATCAAAGCTTTTTGAGCATTGATAAACCCCCCCGGGAAAGTGCGGGAAATTTCCCAGCGGGGTTTACCCTTTTGAATATTTTTTTCCACCCGATAGCGCCACCCTGTTTTTTACCAAACAATTTTTTGCCCCCGGGGTTAAGGGTTGTGAAAAAACCAAGGATATTGAAATTTCATCCCAAAAGGCCTTCCCCCTTGCCCCCCTTTTTAAAAGACGGTAAGGATTGCGTGGCGAAATTCGTGAGCGTTTTTTTTCCCGGGAAATACCCCATAGACTGGGGCTCGGCTTAAGTGAGAAAAACTGGCCCTTAAGGTAGTGCACTGATTTAAAGTTTGGCCGGAACCCAGGGGGTTAAATTTGGGCCCTGGGGGAAACCCTTTCCACTGCACAAAACCCCCTTTCATTCGGGCCCCTTTTAACCCGGGGACCGTAGTTTTTTTATAAATTTTAAAATTTTTCAGGGGGGGACGTCCCGCGCTGCAAATCGGGCTCTTTAAAACACCCCCTCCACATTTTCGCCGTCAAGACCCGGTTGAGCCCCAAGAGCCCGTTGCGCAACACGAAAAGGGCTAAAATTTGAAAACCCTCTTCGCCCCCAATTTTGCTTTCGTATCCCCTTTTCAAACAGTTTTTTGGGGGTTTTTCTAATACGAAACCGGTCCCCCATTTTTAAAATTTTGGGCTTCGGGTTTGGATCCCTTTTTTCCGTAAAATTTATCTTTAAAATTGAAGCAAAATTATTTTCTAAAAACCCCGGAGGGTCCCAATTTTGGGAAAATTGGAATTTTTGGCACCTTTTGTAAGCGTCGCCAAATTTGGAGGAGTCCCATACCGATACGTTTTAATTTTTGGGTAAAGTGGGCGCCAAAAGTTCCTTTCAGATTTTTTAAAAAACCGTTTTTACGTTTTGTTCCCTTTCACGCCCTGGGGTTTAAATAGGGGGTGTAGAAAATGCACCCTTCTTTTTTTAAAAATTTTCCCGGGACAAAGAGTGCCGGGAACCTGCCCTTTTTCCCCGCCCTTGTTACTTTGAGGTTTAGGGCCCAAACTTTTTTTGAAAATACCCCCGATGGGGCGTTCTTCACGACGCTCCCCGCCCTTGGTTTGGAAGCGCCCTCGCCCACCCAAAATTTTTCTAAACCTCGAGGGAGGGTTTGGAGCAAGTACCCCTGCACCGAGTTGAAATTTTCTTAAAACTTCGCATTCGTTTGGATCGGTTGCCAGGATTGTAATTTTTAAAAACCCACGAAATTGTTGCGGGGAAAAATTTTTTGAAACGGGTTTTGGTTTTGGGAAAAAGCTTTCCGGGGCCCGAGCCATTTTTCGAAACTTTTTGGGGAATTTTCTTGGAGGGCCTTTATGACAGACGCCCCCCCTTAAAAAACCCCGCAGGATGGAAGCGTCGAAAGTAAAATTCGGTTTAAAACGGACAAAAGTCTAACGGCAGCCCCCGGGGTTTTCACCCAAACCCTTCAGTTTCTTCTTTTGGGGCGTTGCGACGGTGTAAGGGGTTGTGGAACGGGCGGGGAAATCTCTAAGGGGCCCAAACTTTTTGGGAATTTACAAAAAATACTTTCGGAACTTTTTATTTTTTGCACCCCCCGCGGGAAACTCTGGCCCCCGGGGGACGGTTCGTGTGTTTTTTGCCCCGACCATTTTTTCTTTAAACCCCAAAATCCACAATTTGGCCCACGGAAGGCGTACCCTTGAATACTCATTTTCCCGTTTGGTCCAAAGAGACGCCCCCTCGGGATTTAAAATTGTTCTATTAAAAGTTCAGCTTTTTTTTACGTCCCTTGCTGGTCCCGTTTTAAGTACAGCTGGGATTGGGAAGTAAAGAAAATTTCAGGGGGGGGTTGGGGTGGTGGGGGTTTTTCCAGTTGGCGGAGGGTTTTTTACTAAAGTGAGATACCTGTAGCACTTTGTTTTGGGTTTTAAAGTCCCTTTAGATGTGTCGTCAAGTTTTGAAGCGAGGATTTTTTCCCTTTTCCTTTTCCAACTCGGAGACTTTCTAATTTTTTGCCGAAGCTGTTTTTTGGTTTGGGGTTGCTCGTAACGGTTTTAAAATTTTTTGGGGACACCAATATCAGCTTTATCGTTTTTGTTCCCTTTTTTACTTGTTGAATAAAGGGAAACCCAGGGCCCCACTGATTTGAGGGGGTAAAAGTTAAAAGGGGAAAAATATCCTTCTTTTGAACGAGTAGTCGTCCCTTCTTTTTCCAATTCTCCTGGATGACCAAACTTTGGGAACACCTTTTTGTAGCACGTTTTAAATTTGTCTTTGCCATTTTTCAGCGGTATCCCCCTTTAAAGGGGTTGAAGGCACACTCGCACCAGAGGCAAACCAAATTTTTTTGTCGGCGTTTTCATCAAAGGCGACCCCGTTTTGTGGGTTCATGCGATTTAAAAACACGTAGCAGAGGGGGCCAGCTTTAAAAAAAATTGGACTCATGGTTATGGGAAAAGATCTTTTAAGGGGGGGAAGTGTCGGTTTTTTTTATAGCCTTTTGCGTGGTAGGAAAACCCCAGCACCCGGGATCCCCCCGGGGTTTTATACTGAACCATTCTGGTTTACCTTTTTTGAAAACAGCCCCTAAAAGCCGTGGGGTAAATTTGTAGGGATCAGTGTAAGCCCCTTTTTAAAACACGGGAATTTTTCAAGGGCCCGCTTGTCGTGGGAAAGTTTTAAAATTGAGCTTTATCCCCCGGAATTTTAAAAAGCACAATTAATGTGCGTTTTGGAAAAGTCTCTTTGGCCCTTGCCCTGAAAAGGGGAAATTTTTATTTTTTAAGGAAAATGACGCAATAAATTTTATGGTGGCATCCTTTTGGGAAAAGTCGACGATCATTTCGTTTGGGTTCACGATCCCGGTCTCCAGGAAAATTTAGCTGTGGAGAGTCGGGTTTCAGTTGTAAATTTTCCGGGGAAACCCTTTCAGAAAAATACCCGGGGGGACTTTTTCCCTATTGTTTCGAACCCGGGTTCCATAAATCATAATAACCCTGTGATTTTTTTCAAATTTTAAAAGTAACCATTGGTCCAAGTGGCGGTAAAGGGTTTCTACAAAAAACGACTTTCCCACAGCCCGGGAAGGGGGCGTTAAGGGGGCTGAAAATTAATTTTTTCAACTTATCCAAAAAAGTTTTTGGGCCCGAGTTTTTAACTATAAGACTTGTATTTATAGGGGTAGGAGGGGGGGGTGTGTGTAGACTTAAAAAAAAAAACCCTAATAATATTACAAAAATTTATTTACAAGCCAAAAAAAAAAAAAAAAAAAAATATACACCCCATGTAAAGTAAAAACTGTGAATAATTTTAAATTTTTATTTTTATTTTGCATATACATAACTGGTTTTTTTCAAAATTTTTTACACACATTTAAAAGGGGAAACTGGAAAATTTTAAAAAATTTGGGGAAAAAGTGGCCCCCGGTACTAAATATGATAATTTTATATACAAACAATTTATTTAAAATATTTGAATTGATTTAAAAAAAAAAATATTTAAAAACAATTTTTTTATATTTGACTAGAAAAAGGGAAAAAAATTTTTATTTCAATCTGTTTATTAAAATTTTTAATTAAAAAAATCCAAAAAGTTGACTAGAAATTTAAAATATATACAAAAAAACTAATTGACTAAAAAATATCAGGGAGGCGGAAAAACTGTATGGGAAAAAAAAATATATAAAAAAAAAAAGGGGGCATAAAAAAAAAAAAAAAATTTTGCTTTTTTTCTTTCAGAAAAAAAAAATGAAAAAAATTAAAAACTTTGAAAAATGGTTGTCAGTGGAAAATGGTTTTAAAAGTGAGAGAAAAAAAAGATGATTATTTTACCCGTCAAATGGGTCTTTTTAGTCCTGGGGGAGGGCGTTTACAAGGACTCTGAAACCCAAACGGCAACGTATTTAAAAACATCGGTTTTTCCTGGTTTGGTGTTTCACGGGAAGTATACTTTTTGTCTGCGAAACGGACATACAGTCGCAAGACCTTTTCTTACAATTTTGTGTTTGGGATCTGTATTTATTTCCCCAGCCTGTTCTGTGGGCCCTCGCTTTTTAAAACTTCAAAATTAAAAACTTCCCGGGTTTCCATAGTTTATTGGTGTCCCCCGAACCTTGCACAAACCCTTTTTTTTTTGGGAAAAAATTGCCGCCCAAAACAAACTCGGTAAGCGTAATTCTTGGGGGGCCCCCAGATACAAAAGGGGCCAAGTAGCTTCCCGGACCCTAAACCGAAGTTCATCAGTTAGGTAAACCCAAAAAGGCTCAAATTGGTGGACTCCAATTTGCCGGGGGTTCGGGGAATAGAACCTATCTGTATCATTTAAACAAAAATGGCCCCCAAAGGGTTTAAGGATGCTTTTATAAAGGAACCTAGCCATAGCTTTGTTTTTGCCAAAAGCCCCCGCCACAATCGTGTTAGGTTTAGGGGCCACCGGGGTCACGGCATCCTTTTTAAATTTAGGAAATAACCCATTTATTTAAAAATCAATACGCCCGTCCCGGTGAAAGTACGGAAAACCGTCAGGGACTTGTGGAATTTTCCCCGATGTCCCTTGACAACGGTACGTTTTGGGAAAAAAGGGTTTTTGCCCAAACTTTCCCCCTATTGGGAATTTTAAAAAAAATTTTGCCAGAATTTTTTTTCGGGGTAACCCAAGGGGTTTTTTCCCAAAAAACCGAAATCGAGTTTTACCCCTTTCCCCCTTCCCCCAAAAATTTTTAATGTTTAACATTTTTCCCCCGTAAGGGACATCCCCCTGGCCATCCGCGGCTTCTTTTTAATTTCAAAAAAGTAAAAAAAAGTACCCGTGAAACAGCCCGCCAGAACGCGTCGACGGGCGTAAACAGATACATTGTACTCCCACACTTGTTCGCTTCAAGGGGTACCTTTCCCCAACGGCTTTTTCCCAAACTCGTCAATAAACCCGACGCCTGTCAAACCCGCGAAACTTTTTTGTCGTTTTGCTGAAAACGCGCTTTGGGTTTTTTTCTTCCCCGCATTTCCTGCACAAGAAAGAACAAATTTGTTTTTTTCCCTGCATCCGTGTAGGCAAAAGGGCAGGAAAAAATCCGCGGGGGCGTCACTGTAATTTTTGGCTATGCCTTCTACTTTATAAAAAGGGCGGACAATTTAAATTTCCCAGTGAATTTTTGGGGGGGCCCACTGGGGGATTTTTTTTACTTGCAAGTAATGGGCAAAACGAAAAACACATCCCAAATACCTGATATTCCCCTACAAAAAGAAAGGTCGCTTCATGGAAAAAGGGTTGAAACAATTTTACCCTTTCCAAAAAAATGCATCCCTTGGGGTGAGAGGGTCCCTTGGTTTTAAACTCGTGCCGGATACAAAAATTTCTGCAAGTCCTTTTCTGTTTCGTTTCATCGCATAAAATACACCCCCCAATCTCTAGACCCTGTTGCCGGCATTTTTAAACTTTTCCCAAACCCAAACCAGGTCACTTCTTAAAGGTTTTCCCCTTTTCCCCCGTGGGGGGCCCCTTTTTTTACAGGGGGTTGGGCCTATCAGGGAAACAGAGAGGGCACCCTGCCAATAACACCCCAAAACTGGGTTCGGGGGGGTGGTATCCCAGCTTTTAAAAACCCGTCTACAAACCCCCCCTTTAAAAATATTCCCACGGCCCTTACCCCCCATGAAGAATAGAGAACCCCCGCCCCGATGGGCCCCCCCCAGCAGAGCCCTTGTACAGGGGAAAGTGGGGACGTTTTGGGCCCGCGCACCCCTTTTCCCCGTTAGGGTAATTTCCCATAGTATTTTCCTTTAAAAAGGAAACCCCGGCGGTTAAAAAACATGTTCGCCCACCAAACGAAAAAACCTCTTGAAAGGGTCCACCCCTTTTCCCTTTTTCCATGAGCATCTCTCTAAAATTCAGGCAGGCCTCCCTGGATCAAAAATCTTTAAAAAAATACAGTTCCAACCGCGTTTTAAAAACAAAGACATAATTTTTTTTTGACCAACGCGTCATACCCCTTCTCAAAGTGCCCCCTTTCCCTCAACTGACACTCGCCCATCCCCTAAATCCTCCTTTGCCGGGAAGGGCCCCCATAAACCCCTTTTTTTCTTTTTTTTGAAAAAATGGGGGAAATGTCCCCCTTTCCCAAAAAATCGTCCCCAAACCGAAAATTTTGGGGAATTTGGACAGCGGGGCAATTTGGGAAAGTTCAAACGGTCGCAAAGTGGAGCGGGGCCCTAAAGCATGGGGCATGATTTTCCCACCGTTCTTTTTAAGTTCGGGAGTTAATTTTTTAACCTCCCCTCATATACTTTTAAAAAAAATTTTTAACATAGGAATTTCCCCTTTAAAGGCCGAGGGGGGTGATATCCTTAAATTTTAAGCTTTAATTTGTTCTATAAATTTTTTAAAAAATTTGGGGCCCTCGTGGTATCAAACCCCCGAATAAGCGAGTTCCCATCGCCTTTCCCCAGTCCCTTTTAATGATAGTCATTTGCATCTACTTACTAGGCCTTTTCAACAAAGACTCACCCACACCCGAAGGGTTTGGTTAGTGCAAGTACGTGCCCGCCCCCATTGAAAAAAACGTTTTTTTCCCGCATTTTAAAAAAAATGGAAAACCAAAAATTTAAATTGTCTTTTCCCGTGTTGGGTTTTGGGTGGGGCTTGCCCTTTTTAATTTAAAAAAATGACCAAAAGGACGAAATGAATCGCAAACTCTACAAAAAGTCTATTAAAACCTATGGAATAATTTGGGCTTTCCCAAAACTGAAAAATTGCCCGCATAAACCCCGCAAAACCCTTTTTGGACTACAGAACCCACCTGTGAACCCCTGAAAAAAAAGGGGGCGTTTAAGGTTATCCAAAACAATCCGGTTTGTGAACCAAAAAGCCCCCAATCCCTTTTCCCGACCACGTCGGCCTCCCCTAAAAAACCCCTTTAGCGGAGCACTTTTTGCCCCGGGATTCCCACTTGGCCCCAATTCCTTATGATAAATGGAACCCCGGGATTCGCGGCAAAAGTACCCCCCACTTAAATGCGGTTTCAAGGATTTTTTGACGTTTAAAAAAGTTTTGCTTATCGTCGGGGAAAAAAAAAAATCAAAGGGGCCCCCTTTTAAAAAATGTTTTGGAGGGAGAAAGGCCCCCCATATAGGACCCGTCCCCCCCCGACGTTCCCTGAACACGGTGAAAATTTTTTATTTTGGAAAGGTTTTGCTTTAAATTTTTTCAGTTCCCTTTTAGTTTCCCAATTCCCCCCCTTTCAAAAGATTCACACTGGCAAACACGGCAAAAGTTCTTTTCGTAATTTTTTGAAAATTTTACGGCCCCCGTTTAAATTTGTTTAACGGGTTGGGGGCACGTCCAAAAAATCCTGGGTTTTTTTTTTTGTCACAAAATTTTGTTTTGGGGACAACCAGTGGACGGGGAAGGGAAAAAATTTCACCCTTTTTAATCGGAATGATCCCCTTGGTTTTTGCGGGGGTTTAAATTTCTAGCGGGGAAGATTTTATCAATTTAAAGATTCCCCTCCCCCCGAGGGTCCTTAAAGGGGGGAGAGTTTTTAAGTACAAGGGGGCAACTCAAAACAAAAATATTACTTTCAACACCCACTTTCGTTTTCAAGCACTGCTCTAGCGTCTAGCGGCTGTCGCCTAAAATTTAACCCTTCACAGGGCTTAACTTTTAGTCAGTGCTACTCAAAAGCAAAAGCCTACGGGTCCAAACGGCGCTAACGCCAAAGGTAATGCAAAACCCATTTTGGGGCCCAAAATTTGTAATTGTGTTTTTCAACCAGTTTTTTGCTTCAGTAACTTTTTTTGCAGGGAAATAGCACTATATAGAAATTCTATAGCCTACGAAAAAATAATTTTTCAATAAATTTTCAAAAATTTTTTTTTTAATCAAAGAAGGTCTTTTAGTTACGTTTGCAAAATAAAGGGAAAAAAAATCTATACAATTACTTTGTTTCCCAAAAACTTTTTTGGGTACTTTTTTTTTAAAATTTTTTTTGCTTTTTAAAATTTTATTTTTGGATTTTTTTTTTTCATTGTTTTTTTATGGTTTTGGGTCTATTACCCAAGTCCCATGCAATTTAAATAAAAACGGTTTTTTGTTATTCTTTCAATTTTCCAAAAATCATCTTTTTCTAACCTTTCGACTACCATATTTTTGTTGTTGTCTATTCGACAATTAAACAGTACTTCCAATGGGTGATGTGAAGATAATAATAATTATTATATTAAGGAAAGGACGTTGTAATAAATCCCATTCATAACATAATAATACGTGTAATGTCCATTTAATATTACTAGTCACATTAGGTTAGTTAGAGAAATTAGAAATGGAAAAGGGTGTGTGAGAAAGAGAGCGCGTTTTGATCAAAACTTAATCCAGGTTGGGAGAGTTGTGTTACGAATCTCAGTATTTGAATATGTAAGGTTGAATTCATTTAATGATTTTAAAATTTATAATTTTTAAAGCTTGGCCTTTGGATGAGAAGGAAAATTTATTTTTGAATGTTTTTCTTTGAAGCGACTTGTATTCAGCACTGATACAAGTCAGGTTTAGTTGAGGTAATTGGGTGTATAATGTCTACGCTTCCTTTTTGCCGAGACGAGCCCAGTTTGCTCAGGATGAATGTTGTTGAGACAGGTGGTATCCAAATACTCCAAAATCCTTGCCAAGGATAGAGTATAATATATCTTGTACAAGTTGTTCCTTAAATGCTAGATATTTTTTCACTCTTGTGAAATAAATCTCACCTTTTACATTAATTTTTCTTTATACATTAATTATTAAAAATAACCTATAAAATTCATAATATTAAACAATGTTTGAGAAAGACGGGGAGAACAAAAATAATATTATTTTGGAAGTCCTTGCAGTAACTACTAATATTTTTATTATTAATGTATTATTATTATTGAATTATACTAGCACTCGCATAGTTATTTTAGAGTAAATAAGTAATTTTTTTGGGTTCTTCAAAATATTACGCCCTCTAAAAATCCAAGTTTTGCGCCCTTTTTGAGAGCCCAGTCCAACCCTGGTCTACCTGAAAGATAGCATATATTTTCCTAACAATTAGAATGGGTACGCTGACCCCAAAATGTTAATTATTATAAGAAGCATAAAAATAATTGTTTTTTAGAAAAATATTCAATCTTAAATACAAAATAAATGTAAATAATTTAATAGGTACTTTGTGTGTTGATAGTCACCATAAGGTTCGTCAACAGGCGCAACATTCAAATTTTATCCAAGTTGGGTATTGAATATTATTTTACTACAATTGTTCTTTATCGTTATAATATTTTTTAGCATTTATTTAAAGTGGTTTATCACGTACGTAGTACGTTTCTCCTTATATTTTAACCGACACTTTAGCTAGGTCGATAGCACGTGTGCTTATATGCTAAGGGTCCCGGTTTCTACTCCAGGTAAATTCTGTAATTTAACTTTAGTAAACTATTTTGTATGTCATAGTTAAAAGCCAGTATGAAAGTCGTGTGCTAGTAGTGTCCTAGTTTTAATAAATTTCACGTTAAAAATCCCCATCGAAAAAAATAATAATTTTAATGATATATTTTATGAAATAATTGATGTAGGTTCACATTCTAGCTAGTAAAGTATTTTTAAAGACTAAGAAAAAAATACATTAGAAATATTCTAACGTGTCATATGGATAGTTTCAAGGCTATTAGTGTTGTCCTGTCAAGTGAACATTAGAATTATTGGCGACTGAATCTCGGGACTTGGGTTCTAAAGAGAAACTGCCCATCTCTCTTGGCCTGAGTAGGTGTGGTGGGGTTTTCACCCCTATCTTGTAATAAACCAAAATTTATGTAACTAATGACCGATTTATTGCTCAAAGATAGGTTTACGTGATTAAAATTATTATATTTGTAAATTACATACAAACTTAAGATTGTATGTTTTTTTTTAAATTCACCCCTTTTCAAAAATGTGTTTTTTGAGTTAATTTTAAAAATACACGCATAAAAAATATATTATATTATTCACTATCAATTTAGAAAAATGTCCATAACAGTTTATAATAGAAAAATAAAAAGTATATAATTATTGGTTCATCAAGAATTTTGGTCACAAATAAGTTATTTTTTATTGTATTAGTAACTATGCGACCGTACCTCAAGATAGGAAGGAGTTGTATTCTCGAGATTCTTTTTTTCTCTCTGCTTTCAATATTTATAGCTGTATTAAACTTTGTCGCTGATATTATCATAGCGGACACTTTCTACTGATTCTTATTTTGTGACAATTTTTTTATTTGTGTCATCTCTCACATGCCTAAAATTACACAGATTATTCTCGTAGATACCTCTATTTTCCTTTTCTTTTCCCAATACACATTATTAGGCATGGATCTCATTGATATTGACGGTGTGATGGTACCTCACCGTGATGTGCCTATGAAAGGGGTGGATCGTGTTTTTACTATTTCCTATCTTACTTCATGTTCGGAATTGACTCGCTGGCGTCTCAGGTGCGGGCCAGTGTCGTACAGCACATTTATAACAAACTGGCAATGATTTCAAGAGTTCACTATGATGCCATGGTTGAGTACCATCTCACTTGTCCCTCCGTACCACATATGCCACCTACTATGAAATTAGGGCTGCTGATGAAATATACCCTTGCCATCTGGTGATCGTGATGACAAGGTGATTATACATACTGAAGAACCTGTTGAGGGAAGGGCCATAATTACGTTTTAGGTGTTCTGGTCCCATGATGTCATCGCATTTTGAACCGCTCAAACCTCAATATGCTACTCCTCCTCAACAACTACCCATTGTCACTCACACTATCCTTACATCACTAGATGTAACCAGCCCTGCAAGTATTGTTGTCCAGCGGTCGCCAACGATAAAACCTATAGTGAATTTCCTTTCACTGATTTATCTTACCCTGCTCTTCCTAAAAAAATGTATTTCTGTTGTGCCTGAGTGATGATCAGAATTATCCCCCTGACTGAACAACAGTTCCAAAGTTACTTCTTCCAATGAGAAAAAAGAAGAAAAAGTGCCGCGCTATATTCACCGATAAAATAAAAAGAAAATCACAGGGAGTCACTAAAATATATACTGAAAAACCCCGATGTTCATAAGGTGCTCAGTACAGGCTTATGACGAGAAAAATCCAGACTTTAATAGGGAAACTGTTAATAAGTACACTGCGAAAAATCCTGACGTTCATAGGGAGGCTGTCAGGAAATACACTGAAAAAAATCCTGATGTAAATAAAGCAGCATTTAAAAGATACAACGAGGCAAATCCCAATGTAAACAGAGCTTCCATATCCAGATACGCAAACAAACATCCCGAGGTCAATCAATAAGCTGTTATGAGATACAATGAACATAAACAATTTGTCCCGCAAAAAAAAAAATTCTTTATCCGGATTAAAAGTACGACTGCAATACAGACTATATTAATGACAAGGTTGTCTATTGGAAAGAAGTCAAATTCAAGTGGTGTCACGCAAAAAAGTGGAAAGAAAAAATTCCCGGTCTATGTTGTAGCAATGGCAAGGTACATCTTCCTCCAATTGAACAGTCTCGTGATCGTCTCCACAGACTCCTTACTAATGATCATCCTGAGTCTCACATTTTTTGACATACATTAGGAAATATAATGGATGTTTTTAAAATGATGTCCTTTAGAGCTAAAGAAGTACATGAGGGAAATATTAGCCAACTTTTAAGGTTCGTGAGCGAGTTTACCACAAGATAGGAAGTTTGTTACCTTTATCACAACACAACCCCTCATTTTTACAAAAATATTTTATTGGCCATGATGAAAAAGAGGCGAAAATTTGGTCCAATTTCTTCTCTGTTGTATAGTCCTGATTAGTTGGACAGCTTAAAAAGTTCTGCATGATCACAATCCTTACATACGAGATTTAAAAAACAGGAATGGAGAATACCCCAGAAGGTCAAGAGCTAAAGTTGTGATTCATGCGGACTGAAAACCTTCAGCTGAACATAGGGGTCGCTATAACGAGCTACAACGAATGAGGTAGCGTTGGTTATTGTGGGCTAGGAGTTTGAAAAGTGGGACATCGTTATTCACAGAAGATACTAAGTTGGTGTGGATCAGCGAAACTCACCGTGCTTATGACGCTCTTCAGTAACCTTTTATGTTCTGCCATGGAGGAGATGGATACTCCATTAGCATTCCCTAGCTTGATCCAAATTCGAAAGCTTCTCTTAAGAAAATAGTTTCTGCTTTAGACTGTTTCCCATACCAAATCATGGACATAGAGGATCAAGAAAACTACATCTTACTCTATCGCAGTCTTCTTAATCAGTTTTTGGTTGGTTGACATATACGTAAAAATATAAACAGAAAGACTGAATTTCATTAGACACAAACAAATAAACTGAGAACGGAAAACTACGTACACCTGAGAGAGATGGGTAAGTATATTATCTTGCAAGTTGGTTGTGTTACCTTCAAGTTTTAATAGTGACCCGTTAGATGCACGAGCGAACTCAGGACGCAATGATATATTATATACGTCAATATGGTCACCCTGATCTGTTCATCACATTCACATGTAGCCCTAAGCGACCAAGATACAAGTGGAATTTAATATTAGACAAAGACCTAAGATAGGCATGACATTATTGCTCGGGTTTTTCATATAAAAGAAAAAAAAACAATTCCTGACTAAGGCTCTATTTTCGGTGAAAGTAAGTGTTACATGTACACTGTGGGGTGGCAAAAGCGTGGTTTTGCCTCACGCCCACATTTTGATATGACTTCAAGACTGTATCATGCCTGTCCAAATCAACAGTGTCATAAGCGCAGAGATTCATGACACAGAACTTGATCCAGTCCTTCAATGAAATCGTAAGGTCAACGATGATTCACGTGCCGTGTGGAAATCCGAAAATTATCATGTATAGTTTGGCGGATCATGTAGCAAGAGATACCCACGTCCATTAACCAAGGATACTCAGACTGCATAGAAGGCATCCCCAGTACTAGCAGACGATCTCCTTCTGATGGTGGTTTTTACAGTCAATATAAATGGAGTAGAGCTTGATAATAAGTGGGTGGGGCCACACAACTCTGTCCTGTTCTGAACCTTCATGGCGTACATTAACGTGAATTACGTAATTCTGTGAAATCCATCAAGTATATTTGCAAATATGTGGACAAGGGCAGTGATCAGGCAGCATTTGGCTTAGAGTACGAATATAATGAGTTTTACCACGTATGAGGCAGGACGCTATATATAGTAGTTCTGAAGCTTCCTGGAGAATATAATGCTTCTCTATTCATGAAAAATATTCACCCTCATGAATCTCTCTGTCCATCTCGAGAATGGTCAACGAATTTATTTACAACTAATAATGCCACAGGTAAAGTTCAGAACCCTCCAACACTGCTCTTTTAGAATTTTCGAACTTTGCAAAGTAGATGCTTTTGCAAGAGGGCTTCTCTACAGTGATGTTCTGGCACACTATGTTTGGAAGAACAATATTTTTAGCTGTATGAAACAGTGAAAGGCTGTCCCTGGACAAGCAGGAGTCAAACAGGATCAAGTGCTTGGTCGAGTGTACTCTATACATCCTAACAATGCTGAATTCTAATACTTGCGACTCTTACTTTACGAAGCTCGAGGATCCACTTGTTTTAATGACCTAAGAAAGTGTCATGTATGGTTCATCCTACTTATCAGTCTGCCTGCTAAGCGTTGGGGTTGTTGGAGTATGTAAACACTCACTGGGACCGCACTCTGGAGGAAGCCCCCCCATCTCTGACTCACCGTACAAGCTCCGGGAACTATTTTCTGTCGTGTTGGTATTTTGTCAATTGGTATATCCTTTAAAATTTTGGGAAAAACCCAGATACAGTCTTAATGAGGATATAAATGGCAGTGGAGAATAAGTTTTGAGAGGTTGGAATTGAACACTGTATATACACTGTTTACAACAAATGCTCTGTGCTTTTAGAAAACGTAGTATTTTCAATGACTAACCAACCACTTCAGTAACTTGGCATTCCATCATCGTAAATGATTTAAATGAAGTTAGTGTCAATCGTGAATACCTGAGAGAAATCTCTTACGACGTAGTCCAAATTATTGATCAGTTACTCAAAAGTTACTAAACCCAACGCCGAACAAAGTCAAGTCTATCAAGAGGTCATTGATAGCGTTGGCTCAGATTCTGACGGCTTTTCTTTCTTCACGCTCTAAGCGGAGCGAGTAAATCTTTTTGTTTAATCTGTTGCTTGCCAGTGTAAGGAAAAACAAGATAATGGTGATTTCTATAGCTTCATCAGGTATAGCTGCGACTTGTTAGACGGTGGGAAGAAAGAACATTCTACCTTCAAATTGCATATCAACTTGAATTACTCTGAAAATCCTCCGTGTAATATTTCAAAACAGAGATATACTGGCCAGGTACTTAAAGAGTGAAATTGATCGTTAGGGATGATTGTACTATGGCTCACAATGGAGGACAGGACTCTCCAGGAAATTTGTAATAGTAAACATCTGACGGGGGGAGGATGACTGTACTACTAGCCGGGAACTTCCAGACAGACTCTACTTGTCTTGCCTTGAGGCATACGTGCTGATGAGGTAAAAGACTGCTTAAAGTCATCCTACCTGTGGCCTAAAGTTCATTTCCTATCCTTGCGAGTCAATATGAAGTTCCATCTCAAAGGCGATTTGAAGGCAGAAGAGTTTTTAAACTTACTTCTAAAAATTGGCGATGAAAGGTTAAAGGAAGAAGATGACAATATTCACATTCCTAGAAAATCTATGTGAAGTTGTTAAATATATGACGACTTTAAATGACTAGATTTACCCTGATTAGAGCGATTACATATTAAAGACCCGAATTGACCTAAGGAAAGAGCTATTCTCACGCCTAAAACGACACCGAAGCAAGAATTAATGATTCGTTATTGGACAAACTTGCTATTAATATGGTGATACATCATGAGTCCGTGGACTCCGTGGTAGAGAGAGATGACTTAGTCCCACTACCATGTGGATTTCTTTCACACTTTAAATCCACCAGGGTTTTCCACTTAACAATCTCTATATGAAAGTTGGAGCACCAATAATGCTGCTACGGAATCTGATACCTCCTATACTTTGTAATGGCACCAGGCTGCAGTGAAGTATTCATATAGTAACGTGATTGAAGCAACCATCTTTACAGTATGTGGTGCGGGAGAAACAGTTTTTCAAAACCCACATTCCTTGATTCCCTCCGAATATCCACTTTCAATTCAAACGACTGCAAACTCCCGTCAAATTATGCTTCACAATGACAGTCTTTGAAAGTTGCTGATGTGGATTTAAGGAATAACAGCTTCTCCCACGGCATTTGTACATTGTGTGTTTGTAGCATAGATTAAGTTACAAGAGACCTATATATAATATTATTTAGATAATATTACATCATCGAATTTACAATAAACAAGAACAGTGATATTAAATATAAAACATTCTAACTATGGTAATTAATACTCACCTCTACCAGCATTTGACCAGATAACCGCTCCATATAACCTAAACATCAACATAACTACCAGAGAAGTAAAAGTACGTCCAATCCCCACCAATAAGCCCTTCTGACAAAAGGGAAATGGCCAGGATACGAGTAGTTCTATGCTCTGCCAGAGACACGCCGTAAAACTCGTGATGATTAGTACATGATCCAGAATATTCGTGGCCACCCGCTCACATTGCATTTTTGTCCTCTCTCTCGTTGTATCGCTTCCCTCCTTCCCTTCCTTTTCCATTCTATGATGTTTCTAGCTGAGCTGCGGTTTGAATATAAACTGGTGATTTCCCTTGTTTGGATTCTCTCCGAGGATACCTCGTATCCTAACATAATGTAAGCTGTAAAATTCTCTTTCTATTGTCTATTCTAAATGATTATTTGAGTGTAAATATATCTTTATATTAATTTCTTTGTATCATGAATTACAATAATTTATAATCTGTTTGCTTTCTTCAATCTTTAGAATATGTCATCACTCAGACATGTCCTGTTTTGAATATGGACTCTGATGAAACTTTGATTTATTGTACGTTCCTTCAGAGTGGCTCTAAAAAACTAATTGCAAAGACTTTATATTAATACAAATAACTGTTGCCCGCGGCTTTGCTCGCGTGGAAGTTGATTATATACAAATACGAAAATATACATATGTATTTACAGATTAATTTAAAATATTACGTTACGTTGATGACCATAACTTGACCTCAGATCAAAAATAATGCAAGTCCGATACAAACTTTCACCCCTTTTTCATCCCTTATTAAATAAATTTCCAAAATTCCTGAAACACGTATTTATTTGTTTTACGTCAATAACCGAAATACAAAATTTTGTTTATGTAACTTTCAAAATGACGGACTTTCATACATATTATCATCCCCTATTTTGACCCCTTTAGGGTGGGAATTTTCTAAAATCCTTTCTTAGTGGGTGCCTACATAACAAAATGAATATACAGTCCGAATTTCATGCTTGTAGCCTTGATACTTTGCGCTCGGCGATGATGAATCAGTCAGTCAGTCAGTCAGGACATGTTATTTTATAAGTATAGATTGCGTCTATATTTAGTAAATATTTGGACTTTGCGCTTCAGAGGCTACCGTCTACATATTTATGTTAATAATTTCGTAATGTTTGTTGTCAATGGGCATACACTTTTTTAATTTAAGGACTATATGCTAAGGGATCCTTGAATATGTGACGACGTATGGGCTTAAATGCCGAGAACAGACTGTCAATATTGACTGCATATTTAAAATTGATATCTAAGGGAACTTAGTTCAAATTAACTGTTACTTGTAGCTTATACTTATTTGATATATTGTTGTATATAATTAAAGTTGATATTTTAGTATTACCTTTGCATATTATTTTTTTTGTTAAAGAAATAGTTATACATATTTATTCATAGATTGCTCATCTGGGTCAGTGATGCCATCGTGTTTATTATATATCTTTGGGATCTTTCTTAACTTTTTATATGAATATATATTGCAATCGTTGTTATTTAAATTTATATGCATGGATCAAAGAGATTAAATGAAGTTCTGCCGGTTGGTGTAGTTTAGCTAAAGATTTTCATATGTTACTTTATATGGTTATAGCCGTAATAATTTTGTAATTTTTTGAATTTACCTACCTTGTTGCATTATTAAAGATAATAATCCTATTTTTTAAACATATATAATTGTACTGTTAAACTCATATATTATCATTTAAATAAATTATATTACTATCGTTTTCCTTATTTATCTTTTGTGTCATCCCACCCAAAATTACCGAGGTTATCACAATAATGAGCGCCTCGTGATTCTGAAGCCAAAGGGGTAACGAAAAATGTAGTTTAAGAGGAAGTTGATAAAAAGTTTTTTAGCCAAATTTACAATGTTGTTTAAAATTGTTGCTCCTTATTTCCTTTCCTTTATAAACCTAAAACAAGTTCATTACTATTTAGTACAAAAAAGCAATTTTCTGTAATGATCTTAAAAAGTACTCCGTAGCGAAGCACGGGTATTTAGCTAGTAATGTATACAAGAGCGTTTCTGTGATGTAATTTGATTGTTTAGCAGCCTTAGTTGTTCTTTCAGATTTTTTATTATAACGTTGTTTATTGAAATGTTTTAATAGTTTGTTTCTTTTCTCAACTAGAATTTTCAGTTGTGATATTACCCAAAGGCAAGTGAATCTTTTTGAATTGTGATTTTATTATTATAGTCATCGTATATTCGTGTATAGTTTTGCTAAGTGTATCTGTAATGTTGAAGTTAAGAAATATTTAATTTTAATTGAAAAAATAAATAGTAAACTTGTTACTTTATACAACTGCGCCAAACAAGTAGTCAACAAAGTATAGATTTAGTAAAATCCACAGCTCTATGAAATATTATATAAATAAACAGGATAAATTTTCAACATTAATACAATTAAGATATTAGAACATTGAATTGGTAAAAATAATGGCAATTAAACAACAAAATACAATGCCATGTAAATCTAAAACTATAATTTGAGAAATTTAATCGATTAATATATATTTGATTTGATTTAGTAAACTATGAGTTGAAACTTTATAAAATATTTAAAAATTGATTACTGGGTAATACATAATGAATTATAAGTAGCGTTAAAACGATACCCTCAGGATCGATCGTGGTAATCTCTGGGTGGTAGATGGTTATGGATTATTTTTCGAGTAGCACGGGCTTGCTTCCCTATCGAGGGTGTGGCATAATCTTTCTCGGGGAGTGGTTCGAATCTGGTAATGTAGGAGGATGACTTTTTGTTGGAGGGAGAGTGGAGGGGTACGCGAGCTGAATTTTCTCCTGTGATGCTCAGGGGGGTGGGCGTACGGGTGTTGGATACGCGCAGATAAAATTTATTAAATTCTAAACATACCGATAGATTAAACAATGTAAGTTTAAAATTTAAAATTAATAAATAGTGTAAATTAGTATTTATTTTCTAATTGGCTAATAATATGTTTTATTAAAAGAAGTTTAAGAAAAGTTAAAATTTATTAGACACATGGAAAAGTCGCCTATGGCTACTATTATCTAGTTTGGTAATAATGTAGAGTTTACCTTTATGTCTAACTCTGTAGTACAATCTGCGCTACACTCAAAATAGCTAATAATAATAACTAGCAGATGTGCTTGATAGAATCAATCCACCCTAATATATTTAAAAACATATATTTGTATATTTTTAAAATTGTTTTTATTTCATGTTAATTCACCATGGAAGACAAAGATCCTGTCAACACTGAACTCATCATCACAGATGCTGAGGAGAATCAACCACCAAATGAGGACACTGACGTTATTCAACTGCTGTTACAAGCTGGATTGATTACAGCAATTAGAGAGAAGGGTTGGGTTGTAAGACGATGATGCCTCGGTAAGTGAGCTGCGAACAACACATAAGTTTTTAAATTCTCAACCAGCTGAGTCTCTAAATGATAACACCCCCCCCCCCCCTTCGTAATGCAACAACTGAATAAAATCAGTAAGAGGTTAAATGATTAATAAAGAGATAGAAACTTTACCATTTACTGACCAAGCCAGTAATGTAAACACATCTTAAGGAGTAAATAGTATTACTGAAAGTACTAAGGCTAAAGTATTGTCACGTTTTCTAGAAAAAGTACCTCATTGCGACGGTCAGAATTATGAAATTATATTAAAATTTCTCTTGGAAATTTAATAAATTTTGTGAATTAAATATTGATAACGAAATTGAATTTCTTACATTTTGTCTAAGCAAGACAAGTTGATATTTAACGCAACTTTTAGTTGAGTGCTTAAATGATAGTCTATCATGGAGGAACTGTATACATAAAATACTAAGCACTTAATCCCACCTAGAGCTAAAGCTAGTTTAAAGGTAAAGTTTGTCAGACAACCTCAAGAATCATTCCGCAATTTCATAATGTCGGTCTCAGAGGCGGCAAAAGTTCTAGAACTCAATTTAGAAGAAAGAGAAATTGTTGTGACTATTCTTGAAAATGTATCACCCTTAAAGAGAGACGACATTTTGTATTTGTCTCGCACCATTTTCAATGGCTGAATTACATTGCTTAGCCTCACAGATAGAGAGTTCGATGGTAGCTGAACAAGAATACTTAATTTTCAACCCTCCACCCACTAGGATAGTAAATCTAATAATACAGGTTACAGTTTAAATAAACTTAAAACGTACAGTTTTAGCAAACCCTCCACTCACAAGGTTCTAAACCCCAGGTGTTTCAAAATCAAAGTTTAAGAAAGTTGAATAAAAAGAAAATGTTGCCCTTAAAAATTTAAAATTTTTTTAATTGTTTCAAAGGGCCCCCACCCAAAATCAGTGTGGGTTTCAAAAAATAGTAGTCCCACCACAAAGGCAGGGGTTATTTTAGGAGGCCCCAAAAACCATTCTTTTTCCATGGATTAAAATTTAATTGAGGATTTTTTAAAATGGGGGGTTTCATTTTTCGGATTATTGAAACACAGCGAGTTTTTCCCTTCATAAAATTCTAACTGTATTAAAATTATTTGCCCCTTTTAACCCCCCCTTAAAAAACCTTTAAAAAAATTTGAGAAAAAATTTTTGAACCAAGACTTTTTGCCATCGCTAATGGTGCCAACATTAAATATAAATAAAATATTTATTTTTACTATTAAAGTGAAAGGATTTCCCGGGGAAACATTTACCTGTTGTTGAAAATTTCCCATATAAATGTAATATTAGGATAGTTTCCTGTTTAGTCCCAAATTTAGTAAAATTTAAATTTAAAAAAATAAAAATTTCTTTTTAAAATTTTAAATCCAATTTTAAATTTAAAAATTGGGTAAAGAAAAATGAAACAAAAAAATTTTTTAATCATTTAATTTCCACCCAGTGAACTTAGTGAAAACTCAAACAAGTTTTTTTTGGATATTAAAACCCCTAAGTGGGGTAAATGTGTGTTTCCCTTATAAAATTTCTTTTTTTAAATTTCTTAAACCTGCCAGTTTCTCCACCCTTTCTTTTTCCCACCACTTTAATTTTTAAAAGCTTTTAGAGAACAGCCCCAGGTTTCAAACTTATAAGGAAATAAATTAGACTTTCCGTTCGCATACGCAAACCCCTTGTTTTTAACCCCCCCAAAAGATGGGGGACATAGCTGATAGTGGGGCTACAGGAACATGAAAAAACAGATTTTTTTAAACCCCTTCCCCTAGGCCCCATTTGAAAGTCCCTTTTTCAACATTTAGATTAACAAAATTTAAAAAGACCTAAATTCTATTTTTTTCTTAGTGCCAAATTTAGGGAGGATTCAAGCAATATACGTTTTTGCTACCCCTTGGGGCTGTTATCAATAAAAACGAGCCCCCCCCCGGGGATTATTTGTGGAGGAGCAGTTTTGAGTCGATTTTTAAGAAATATTTTTGAGTTTTTTAAATTAAAATTTGGCGAAAAATTATTAGACTCACCTTTTTTATAGTATTCCTTAGAAGAGTTTTTATGAACAGGGTCATATAAGTTTTGCAGCGTTTAGAGGGGGGCGGGGTCAAAACGTAAACCCCGGGATAAAAGTGACGTGGGGAAACTGATTGAAATTAAATTTTTTTGGGTTGTGTTTTTTTAAAGGGGAAAATACCCTTGGGCCCCCCGGAGGGGATTATTCCTATAGTTAATTTTCCACCCCCAATAATCGAACAAGTTAAAGCTTTGTGGGGATTGTGCCTATTATTCGAGGTTTTTTTCCTTCTTTTTCCGGAGTTTGCAGCTCTTTAAAACCCAAAAAAAAAAGGGGGGGTTAAAAAAAAATTTTTTAAATTCCCAATTTGGGGCCCTGGGGAAAATTTTTGGAAAAAAAAGTTTTTTAAATTAAAAAAATTTGGGGGGTTTGGGAGGGGGGAAATGTGGGGGGGGGGGGGGGACCCCCCGGGTAAAAGGGCTTAAACCCCCTAGGGCCCTCGGACCCCGTAAAATGTCTCAGGAATTTTGGAATTTAAACGGGGGGGGGTTTTTTCCCTTCCGGTAACTTTTTTAAGCAATTTTTAAAATGAGGCTCAGAAAAATTTTACGCCCTTTTGGGTAAGTATTCCCGCGTTTTTAAATTAAAATTTCCCCCAAATTTCAAACCCCCCCCCCGCCCGTTCGTTTTTTTTCCCCAGAAATAGTGCAAAAACCTTGGGAAGTTTAAAAAAACCCAAAACCCCAAAGGAAAGACTTGGGGTTTAAAAAAAAGGGTTTGCCCCCTTTCCCCAAAACCCCCCAGCCCCCAATTAGGGGGGAAAAAAGAAATTGTTGGTTTTTTAAAAATCCCAGGCTTCAAAGGGGTATGCCCCCCTCCCTTTTTGAATTAACCCTACTAACCAAAAATTTAAATTAAAGTACTACCCTGAACCTTTTTGTGTCCTAAAGCCCCCCCAACCCCTGGATAACCCCTATTGGGGGGGAGTTTTTTGATCGTTTAGGTAAAGGTGATAATGTAAAAGATTTTTTATACAAAAGGTTTAAAAAATTGGCGGGGTGAAAAAAAAGGGAGTTTTTTTCCCAAAAAAACCCTAAAAAAATTTCTTAAATATTTTCTTAACCCCTTTTTTACCTTTTTTGGGAAAAATTTGAAAACCCCATGAAAGTTGCATTTAAGTTTAATTTGGCCCCCCAAAAATTCCCGGGAAGTTAACTGTGGTTTAAAAGGGGGGGTTTTTGATCCCCCAACCCCCCCCCCCAAAACCCTTTTAAGGGGTTGAAACCTCAAAATTCCCAAACCCCCCGGAATTTTTTTGACTTCGGGGGGCCCATAAACCGTTCAAACCAAAAGGGGGAAAACCCCCCTTGTTCTTAATCTCATCGAGGGGTTTTCTAAGTTTGTTGTTATTATCCGCCCTTAAAAAACATAAAAGGGTTCAACCACCTTTTAAAGACTTGTAGATCTTTTTGTGGGCGATTTTTGGGTGCCCCTAAAAAATTAGTAATTAAAAAATGGACCGTTTTTTTAGACCCAAAGTTTTTTCCATGCATGGGGTTTTGCATGGTTTGTGGGTCCCCCTTTTATAAAGGTGAAAATTTTTCCCTTTCGTAATTTGCGGGATCCGGGGGCCCGGGGTGGCCGTGGCTTACAACCGGGGTTTCCCTTTTGCCTTTTAAATGTGCCCTTAAAAGGCCCGGGTTATGTCCCGGGAATTTCCCAATTAAATTTGGGGGCCCGACGGGATCTCTCCAAACTCACCCCCAAAGTGGAGTGGCCATGGAGAATTAGCCTTTTTAAAACTCCTGTACCGTACAAATTCGAACTCGGGGGAAATTTTAGGAAAACAAATGGTTTCCGGGCCCTTGAAAGGGCCAAATTTAAAAGAAGTTACCAAAAGTATTGTATACTGAAATATAAGGTGTTATAAAATGACAAAAATTTGTAATGCAAATATAAAGGGTGTTGAAGTTTCCTAATAAATCTAGTAGAAAAAAAATTGTAGAGGTAATCTTTTTTTGTAAAAGGGAAAATTGAAAAAGAAAATTTAAAAGTAAAAGGGAAAAAATCCTATTTTTCAATTTCACATTAAAGGATAAAATTTTCTTTTTTTGTAGGGAGTAGACCCCCACAAACTATGTGTTTGTGTATAAAAGTATATCTAAATTAAATTGAAAGTATAAAATTGGGAAAGATTCAGTTAGAATCTAGTTCATTAAAAATTTTTCCCCTGAAAAGAACAATTTTTTGGGATCAAATTTCCGTTGAAACCTTTAAATTATGTAAAGTAAAAAAACTTTATAAAGATTTTCTAATTTTTTACCCTTTTTGGGGTTTTTTTTGTTTAAAAATCTTTATTGTACGTGAATCTGAGGTAATTTTGTGTTTTCCCTCAATTGACTTTTTTTCTCCACCCCCTTTCCCTTTTCCCCCGGGGTAAGGGTTTCTTTTTTGGATCTTTTTTTGGGTCCCATGAAAAAAAGGGGAAACGAGCGGTTCGGGAAAACCCGGGATAATTTCCCGGTGTAGTTGTTGTTTCCTACCCCCAAAAGGGAAAGATGTATTAGGGATGTTTTCCTCGCCAAAAATTGTTGACCCCCACGCTGAGAGCCCCCTTTAAAGGGGTTAGGAGATTTTGTAGAATGTCAATTAGGGAAAAATTGAACCAAAACCATGGGGCCAAAATAAAAATACAAAAAATTATAAAATTAAAAAAGGGGAATAAAAAAGAAGAAAAATTAAAAATTTGACATTTTTTGGTTTAATCTGCTTCAACCCCTTATTTTTTCCGACTGTAGGGGGCTCGGTTAGAGTCCCCAGCTTCCAAAAGGAAAATCAAAAAGGTGTGAAAAAATAACACTCACGAGATGAATCCTTAAAAAAAAAAAATACAAAAAGCTAACCCAAAGAAGAAAATTAAACGATTTATTTAGTAAAAATTTTCCTTCAAGATTTAAACTAAATCAAAATTAGCTTTGCTCTAAAAACAATCCCCATGTTTTAAAAGGAAAATTTACACGAGTATGGGGGGCCCACATGGAAAAATTCAATTAATAACCGTCATCCTTTTGTGACGTCACGTCATACGTCATACTTTCACAAAATCTATGAATTACATTTTTTAAATACCTTTTTTACAAAACCTACCCTCTCCAATATTCTTTTTTCCCGGTCGACTAGTTTCACCCTGGTTTTTACTACTCCGAATTGATGGAAAATTTTTTTTTTTTCCTTTAGTAGAAAGGATTCATGGTGTTTTAAAAGGGGTTTCTTTTTTTTTGTTTTTCCCTTTAAAACGACTTTTTTTAAAATTTTTCTTTTTTTTAAAAATTTTTCATAAAAGGGAATTTCCCCAAAGTCGGGAAGGAGATCTCACAATTTCAAGATGTTTTGGGAAAAAAAAGGTAAAATAAAAAATATTTCTTAAAAAATTTTTTAAATCGTGGGAACCCAGACTTTTTTCTTTGGGGGGGGTATTAAATAAAGGGGTTGTACAAGAATGAAATTTTGATGGAAGAGGGGGGTTCGGTTTTGGCCCCACCCCCCTAACTATGAAGGCCGATAATATTTATAAAATTTTAAATTTTTTTAAAAATTTTAATTTGAAGTATTTTTTTTTAAAACCCAAAAATTTAAAATTTTTTCCCCAATGTTATCGAAGCTAATTTTTTTGTGCGTTTTTTTAAATTTTTTAAATTTTTTTTGTTGAAACGGAAAACCTTTTGAATATTGGGCTTAATCAGAAGCCTGGTCCTAAAATGTAACCTCTACATTGAAAACATCTTCAATTTTAAATTTTTTAGTTATATTTTATATTATTAAATTTTTTTTTAAAAATTTTTCGTGGTTTTTGGGGAAAGGGGGTAAAAAAAACCTTTGTTTCCCCCTCTCTATTTTGGGTGCCCAAATGCTTACAGCAAAAGATTGTGTAAAAAATTTTAAAACAATAAAAAAAATTACGTATTGAAAAGATATTAATAGCCCAAGATAATTTTTTCCCTATTTCCTTGTACAACGTTTGAAATTTTCTTATGTATTAGAAGAAAGCAAACCCCAAATTAAATTTGTATTGAAAACCCAAACACTCATGCCATCTCTGTATTGCCCGCGTTTCTCTTTTGTTTAAAGACAGTTTTTTCTGTGTGGGCGGGGTGACCCGTTTTGTTGTAGGCTAAATTAATAGCCTTTGTAATATCACCTTGAATTTTATTTTTTTTAAAATTTTATTACTTAAAAACCCTATTTTAGTCAGAGTTTAACTTTTTAAATATTTCTGGAGCAAAAATTCTCAATTTGGGAGATTTTTTTTTCCCAAAGCGCATTGTGTGAGATAAGCTGGCTTTAAGAAATATTTTTAAAATTTGAAAGTATTTGGGAAACCCTGCCTGATTCCCCCCCCCAAGATTAAAGGACGTTTGATGCTTGAAACCACTTCAATTTACTTTTTAATTAGGGGATTTTTTCTTGTGTATTGTTAACTTTTTGGCGCTTTTAATTAAACTAGTTTAAATTTGAATGGGAATCTTTTCCCTTTTATGCATTCAGAAATGTATCATATCATTTTTACCCCGACATTAATTTAATTTAAATTTCAAACCCCCAGTAGAAATTGCGTTTTATCTGCGTTTTTGGCGTGTTTTGAGGGTTTCCCTTCCCAATTTTTAGGCCCAATTTTGGGGTTTCGGGGGTTTCGGCTACGGGACCCGGAGGTCTGGGTTTGGGATTCCCCCGGTTCCAATTTTCTGAGAAAAAGTTTTTTTCCCCAAAAGGGATTTTTGGGGAAACAGTGTGTAGGGAATGGGCTGGACTCAGCCTCTTGTGGTTAAATAATTTAAAATCAAATTTAAGTTTTAAATGGCCCAAGTTTAAGGGCTGGGGGCTCTTTGGGGAAAAGGATTCCATTCACTCCCTCTATCCCCAAAAAGAGTAGGCACTAATTCGCCAAACATTTGGGAAAAGCCATTTGGGCCCAAGGTATAAAATGAATGCAGGGGGAAAACCTTGGAGTCACTTTTTTTTAAAATTTTGATTTTTAGGGAAATCATCTTTATGGAAAACAAAAAAAAAAAGAGAGAATATGGGGGTTTAAGGGGATGGGGGGGCCTTAAAATTTCCTATGAAAACTTAGGGTTAAAGGGGAAATAAAAAATTTTACCACTGTTCAAATAGGAGACATATTCAAATTTTTCCCTTTGGGAAATAGCCCCTTTTGACGTCCGGGGAAAAACGGGGTTGGGGGTTTTTTCCCCCCCAAAATTTTTCCCCCTGCAAATTTTTAATACAGAAGCCCCTTTTTAATTTTTTCCTCAGAACACCGCCAGGATTTATTGCAGCAAATTTAGTAAAATTTTAACATGTTTCACAAAACAAACCCAAAAAAGCTAACTGACCTTTAAATTGGAAAACCCCTTTTTGAATCCCATATACCCATCATAAAAATTTATAAACGACTGATTTATGAAGTTTTCTAAAAATTCAATTTTGAAAAAAATTTTTTAAATTTTAGTTTTAAATTTTTTAGCAAAAAAATATCCAGTGAATATCTCTTCTCGAAACCCTTTTGTCACAAAACAAGCACACTTTTCTCGGGGAAGGGGACATCTGGAGTGGGGACACTTCTTCACCTCAAACTTTTATAGGTTTGGGGGAAAAAAACATCTTTTCCAAATTTGGGGGAAAAAGTCCAAAATGGTGCAAAATTTGTATTACGTTCCCCAAAAAAAATTTCACGCCCCCAAACCGAATAAAAAATTGGGGGCCTCCTTTGGGGCCCCTTTGGGGCCCTTTCTGTGGCGATCCCCGGGACTAGCCCGAACCTGACCGGGCCGCGTGAATACTCCCAAAAATTAACCCTCTAAACTATAAAAGTGTTTTTTTTGAGCTTTTTAGTGTTAAGCTAGTTTGATTTAAATAATTTTTTCCTAAAATATCCCAGCCAAATGCCCTTTAAAATAACCATTTTTCTATTTTTTTAAATTTAAATACTATTGAAAGGCCCTTCCAAAATTTATTAAGGTTGATAGTTAAGTGTAGGGGTTTTGAATTAAAAAAAGGGCTTTTTAAGGGTGATGGGGGGCCCCGTAACACGGGTTTTGGGACGTGTTATGTAATTGAAACCCTTTGTTAGGTAATTACTTGGGTACATGCTGACGTCATTGGGTTTTCATGTTGATTTTGACTTTAAAATAAAATCACCCTAGAAAAAAGAAGGAAAATATGGGTCAACCACCATTTCTTTGTCAAAGGCATTAAGGAAGTTAATAAAGCCCACTGGGGGGGGTTTTGAAATTTAACCTTTTCCAATTTTTTTTTTATTTGTTTATTCTTTTTAATTCAACAAGAATGAAATATTTTAATTGTTTAAAATTGTTTATAAAACTGTGAGTTAAAGGCAGATTTAAAAATATTAAAGGGCCCCCCCCCATTTTCCATCAAGTTAAAGGGGAATCGGGAGAGGGGCAGACAGTCCAACATTTTATCAACCCATTCCAAGGGCCCCAAGTACTAAATAAACAAAATCTGAATTTTTTGGGTATTTTTGAAACCGAAAAAAAAAATTTTTTTTTCTAAGCTAAATTTTAAAATTTTAATGGGATTAGAAGGATATTAAATTTACTAATAATAGGAAAAACTGTAGATTTAAATTCGGGGTGATACAAGTGATCGGTATTAATGAAAGGGGATTGAAATAGCTTGCTTATTCTTTAAAAAGGGAAAAAATAGGATTTAGATTGCTTTTAATACTAATGATGGAAAAAAGAAATAAGTTTTTCCCCATTTTTAGGTTTTTTCTTGAGACAACTTTAAAATTTTTAAAACAAATTTTTTCTTTCTAACTTCATCAACAAATTTCCATCTTTTACCTACAAAATTTCCCCCAAACCCAAAGCAGAACTTTTTCATCGGGCAGGGGAAAAGACCCTGCAAGCCTCACTGAAAAATTGATCACCCTCTGCTAAAAATTTTTTTACCTTAGGTTAAAAAACCCTTTTATAAAAAGTGTGGGTTTAGTTCTTCATTTTTTTAGGGCCCCCTGGTTTAAACCCTTTTCTACAAACAATTAAAAATTTTTCCTCCTTAAAATTCCCCAACGCAAACGACAATGGTATTAAAAAATAAAATTTTAAGAAATTACTGGGAAAAATTTTATGTGACTAAAAAAACGCATGGGTTCCTCCGGTCAAAATTACTATAGGAACTTTAATTTTTTTTTATAATTAATACATTTTGCCGTGTTTTACAAATAGGAGCTTAGGGGCTGTTTTACAATTTTTTTTTTAAAACTCCCTTTACTTTAAACCCAAAAATTTAAATTTTTAAAAACTATTTTAGTTAAAAAATGTTTTTTCCCAAAATTTCCTTGAGATTTGGGCCGGGCTACAGTGTTAATTCCAAAATCTGAAAAAAAACCCAAAAATCCACAGTATCCAGAAAAAAAGTTTCGTTTTTTGTAAAAAAACGTCCACCCCTGAAAAAAAAATGAAAATTACTAATAAAAAATATTTTTTTTTTATTTATATATGTGAGGACTACAAAAAAAGCAGTCTTAATATTTTTAATAAAATTTTAAAGGGTTTTGCTGAACATTTACATCGTTAAAAAAACTTATTTTTGAAAATTTGGCTTTAAATAGGACCACCTTAAAATAGTAAAATTGTATATAGCAAACTTTTTAAAAATTTATGGAAAACCAAAATTTTTTCCCAAACTTTTTTTAAAGTGTGTTTTTTTGAAAAAAAAATTTATGATAAAACTCTTTTTCTTTTCGAATTTTATTTCGAAATAACCCTGAGATGTACTTTACAACTTTTTAAAAATAAAATTTTTGTAAATAAATGTATAAAATTTAAATACAACTAAAGGGGTGATTTTCGCTTTTTGGCAAATGCTGTTAAATTTTCATAATATAATTTTTTTTTAGTTTCAAAAAAAAAATTTTTTCTTAAATTATTTAATTTAAAAAAACCAATACTTATGGCCCCTACTGAAATTTTTTTTTGTGGGGCAACAGGAAACCCCCCCCAAAAAACAGTACTTTTATGTCATCCAAAAAAATTTCCCATTGCCCGGCCCCCTGTATATAAGAAGAAAAACATAACTAGGCCGCCCTTTTATCGTTGAAAAACCTTTTAAGTTTACGGGGCAAGAGACAGAATACTATTTTTTAAATGAATTTAAAATTCGTTCTTTAAAATATAAAATGAAAACGAGACCCGGGTTCTGCCTATGAGCCAGCGCATTTGAAATTTGTTTTCCCCTTTACATTTCCCTATCCCCTCCATCCTTGTTTTTTTGGTAATGGGCCCCAGTTTACAGCTGGGTGGTTTAGGGGCGGAGGGGGGGGTGAGCTTTACATAAAAAGGGAAAGTTATAAAATAGAAGAGCGGGGTTCATTTTTTTGAATCCTATTTCTGGAAATGGAGATTTCCTTTTGACTTTTACGGGAAACCCAATTTATGAAAGGCTGGGGGCCCAAAGGTGACTCATTTCGAACCCGGGGTTTTGGTTGTAGTGAGTGGACCAGGTTTTGGGGTTGAGGGCCTTTAAAAAATTGGGGGTTTTTTAACTTGAATAAACACAGGTTACGTAGCCCACAAAGGGGGGGCCAAAAAAAATCGATGTGGGAAATTTTTGTTCGTCTGGCCCCCCAAAAAGATTCCCCTTTCCAAAATTGAGATGGGCCAAAATTTTGAGCCGATTAAACGACGTTAACCCGTGCCGTCTCGCTCAAAGTTTGAAAAATCCAAATTTTTTGCCAAAAAGCTGAAAAGGACCCATAACCCAAACGGTAAAATAAAAACACGTTAATATCTCAAAAAAACTAATGTTTTTTCTTAAAAAATTTTTTATTCAAAACCCTAATTGTTGTTTTTTTTAAAAAGTAAAACAGAGTTAAAAACGCATTTGCCCCCAAAAATGGCCCTGGTCCCCTTTAGGAGCCGTTTGGGGGGGGAGTATTTAGGAATTTAGGGGTTTTTTTAAATAATGTGTCTGGGAAATTAACATTTTTTTTTAAAAGTTTTTTGGGAAATTTAATTTTCAAACATAATGACCCTTTTGTTAAAATTTTTAATTTTTTTATTAAAAAGGGGTTTTTACCTGACTAGTTTAAAAAAGAAGACCCGTTTGCGGGTGAAAAGGAGGGTGAATCTAATTTATTTTTGGGGAAAGGTGATTTTACTTCAGAAAAACAAGCCCCTTTTTTATTTATTCATTTTAGTTTCTAAAGTGCCTTGGGGGCTGGAAATCGAACAATTATCTAGGGGAAATTTTTTTAAACTTTTTTTTTTCCAAGTGTGTGTGTTATTTTTTTTTATAAATTTAGTATTATTTTTTAAAAAACATTTGAAAACATTTTTTTGAAATTAAAATTTGTAAAAATATTTTTTAAATGTTATTTACCCATTGGAACCCCTGAAATGGCCCTTCACCCTCAGAGTTTACAAAGCCCCAAACCAAAATTAAAAAAAATTTTTTGTGGGGGTAAACCCCTTTTACCCGATCACCGGTTTTTAAAAACTACCCTCAAAAACGTCAAGTTTTTTGTGTTTTATTTTTTTTAAATTTTTCGTGCTGTGAAATTAACTGTAAGAGAACAGCAAAAAAATTGCCATACAGAAGTGTTTATTTTTTTGGGGGGAAAAACTGGAATCCCCCATAAAAAATAGCAAGAAGCCCAAATTTCCCAAGCTGGAAAAAAAATTTAGCCCAGGGGGAACTCTTCAAAAAAAACCGGTGAAAACATCGGGGAACGGTCAAAAACAAATTTAAAAAAATTTTGTTGAAAAGTTTGGGTGATCTCTTGATATTGCTCAACAAGTGCCCTTGGGTCTGATGAAATCGGGAAAAAGATTTAAAGGTTTTTTGTGAAACAAGGCAGGGAAGGGCCCCCCCAGGTTCCTGACGGAGTGGGTCTCAAGTTTCTGAGCTGAAGAATCAAGGGGCAAAAGGAACTTGAAAAATAACCCCAAAAATCCCAAAAAGAAACTTTATTTTAAATTGGTTTAGGTTTTTTTTTATTATTATTCTAAAAAAAAAAGTAAATTTAAAAGATAATAGGAAAATTTTTTAAAAAATTTCCCATTGATAAAATTTGAAATATTTAATTTATTACCCATTTTATTATTAATATTCTGCCCAAAACGACTAGTTTCTATGTCCCCTTTTTTTCCCCTTTTTTTTTGTTGCTTCTTAGAGACGGAAGATAAGCAAGTTTGAAGAAAGGGGAAGAAAAAAGAGGACCTGAAGAGGATAGCATCACCAGGAAAAATTTTAGAGCTTTGGAAGGGAAAAGGACATCCCCAAAAAAGCTGTAAAGATCCAGGGGGGATCTTTAGAGCAAGAGGAAGAAAGTTTTATTTGCAAGGGGCCCTTAAAGAGATTTTTAAACAATTAAATTTTTCCATTTTGTTAAATCGAAGAAAAGGGATCCGGGCAGAAATGCCCCAGAAAATTTTTAAAAGCTACTCTAAAGCACCCAAACCTTGACCCCCTTTATACAAAATCTTTGAAAACTGTATTACATTATAGAAGGGGAAATGTTTAGCGAACAATAAATAAAATAATTTTTGATAAAATAAAAAATTCCCGAAAAGGGCCCGTGGTTGTCCCTTTTTTACGGTAAAATTTTATGGGTGTTTTTAAAAAATGAACAATGGAGCGTTAGCTATTGGGGTATTTTATTGGGGAAAAGGAACAGTGCTGGGAGTTCCTGTAAAAAGCAAAAAAGTCTGGAGAGTGCAAGCCGAGCCGTAAATGAATGCCACATGAATGGGGGCTTTTCCCCAAAACCGGGCAAAAGGGGATTTCTCGGGCACTAAAGCATCCAACACGGGAAGAAATCAAAGGAGCATGCGTTTTAATTTGGGCAAAAGTTAGGGAAAAGAATTTTATATCTAGCTTGCCGTCACCATATCTTGGAAAAATTTGTTAAGAGGCGATTCGACACAAAAATTTGGGGTCAACCACTGGACCCCAAACCCGACATTTTTTTAAAAATTCCTCATGCGTGGCCCAAGAAAAGACAAAGGAAAAACGACCAGGTTAAACAAAGAAATCTAATACCAAAAAAGCTAACCCCCAGAAGGGAATTGCCCAAAATTTTTCCCGAATTAGAGACCAAATTAACGAAACCCCCCAAGAAGAAATAAAAAGGGTTTTCATGTGGTTCTCGTATTTGTTGGAGCACTAAAACGGGAAGGTTTTTGGATTTTAGAACTCCAAGGGGCCAATCATCACGCTTTTTTGGGGTGGGAAGGGTTTTTACTGGTTAAAATGTTCATTTTTTGTCGTCAATTTTTAAAATTCTAAAGAAAAAGAAAAATTTGTGCCCTGTCCCTTTCTGTTTTCCCCAGTTAAATTTTTTGTTTTAAACTTGGGTTAATACTTCAAAATTTATCTTGCACCCAAAACCAAAATTTTTGTTATTTTTTCTTTGTCCGTTAGACTATAAAGAATTTAAAAACGAATTTTCAGAAATAACCTGACCAAATTTTCAACCATTTGTGGTAAATTTTAAAAGTAGAGTTGGTGGGATTTTCTTTTTTTGATCCCCCCCATTACAGACGATGAAAAATTGTTAATGGCTAATAAAATTTTCTCATAGCAAAGATGAATCTTTAGAGCACGCCCAGGGTTTGTAAATCCAAAAAATTTGGGAAAAAAAAAAATTTTAAAAAAGGGAGTTGATGGAAAGGGTTTGGGAAATTTACTTAAACCAAAAAAAACGTTTACATTCTTTAACCGATTAATTTAAAAAAAAAAGTTTTCCCTAAACAAAAAACCAAAACACCTGGCCCAAAAATAAGGGCTTCCAAGAAGGATTTTAAAAAAAGTCAAAAATTTTAAAAATATTTTAAAGATTTTTGGCTGAGCGTGGTTTTTTAAAAATTTAAAAAACCAAATTTAACAACCTTCTTTACAAAAGATGAAGGCCAAAAGCAATATTTTTCCCGCAAGTTGGAAACAAAAGGCAAGCCCTTATATCCTGACCCTTTCAAAAATACTTTTAAAAAAAGTCTAGAAAAATTAGATAACTATGTAAAATTATCAAATCCCTGTTTGGTACTACCCCTTGTACTTTTCCTGGGTCTGTTTTGTAAAGTATTTTTAAAAACCCGATTTTTTATTTTTTTTAAAAAAAAAAATGTCATTTGATTATCAGGTTTTTCTTGTTTTTTAATTATAAATTTACTTTTAAATCAAAAATTACAAAAAAAAAAACAAAATTTATCACTTAAAAACAAAAATATACGAAAATATCTCCCAGTGTTTTCAGGTCAGTTTTTGGGCTAAAAGGGTGTTGTTTAACTCGTTTTACTTTAAAAAAACAACAATTATGGTTTTAAAAAATATAAATTTTGAAGAAAAAATTAGCTTTCTTTTGAGATATTAAAAAAGTGTTTTTTTTATTTACCGTTTTGGGGGTCCATATGTCACTTTTTGGGAAAAAATTTGGGTTTTTTTTAAACTTTGAGCGCGAAAGGGGACGGGTTTAAAAAGGGCGTTTAATCGGCTCAAAATTTTTGGCTATCTTCCCAAAATCTGGAAAGGGAAATGTTTTTTGGGGTCCAGACAAAAAAAATTCCGACAAATTTTTTTTCCCCCTTTTATGAAAATCCCGGGCACTCCCGTAGAAAACCTTCCGTTTAATGGTAGTTAAGGAAATTATAAGAACAAAAATTTAAAAATTTGGTAGTTTGTAAATTTTTTTCAATTAAATTTTAAATTTTTTTTTTATTTTATTCAAAATTTTAAGCTTTATATTTATTAATTTACATACTTAATGATGACTTTTAATTTTTTTTTCATTGAAATTTAAAATTTAAAAAAAATGTTTTGGGTTTTTTTTAAAGTTTTAAAAATTAAAAAACCTTTAATATTTCGTGTGTTTTCCCAAACGCGTTTTTTTCCAAAAACCTACCCAAATATTCTTTAGAAAAACCGCGGTTCACACGGGGGACGTTGGATGGTTTTTAGGGGCCCCCCGGGCAGCGTTATATTGGTGGGGGGAGTGGGAGATTGGGAGCTGTAATTTTATTGGTTTGTGATTTTCGGAAAAAGGTTTACCTGGATTCTCAGTGTGGTTTGGGAGTTGATTTCAATATTTAGCAACTCTAATCAAAGCCCCAAAGACGTAGTACATAATTTTTAAAAAAAGGATATTTTATCAAAAATAATCTTGAACATCAATATGGCGGAACAAAAAAGGCATAGTTGGGGAGATTGTTTTTTGGAATAGACCCCCAATCGTTGGGGAGTATGAAAATTTGGGAAAAAATAACATCATTAAAGAAGGCAAAGACCAGCATGCAATATGCCAATAATTTTAAAAATATGTGTTTCGAAAAAAAAAAATTGGAAAGGTGGAGTCCCATGACAAAACGATGAGTTTCTTTCACATTTAGCAAATAGAAACAGGGTGCAGCCCGGCGGTAAAGCTGGGAAAAGGGCCGGAAAAAAGAAACCCGAGAACCCAAAAAGTTTTCTAGAAAAGGAAATGATGCCCACCAAACAAGAAACAGGAATGTTTTCCCAAAAATATGATTTTAAAATTTAATTTTCGAGTCTTGTTGGGGTCGTTGGGTGAAAATGCACTTTTAAAGCTGTGGGAGCGGGCAATTGAGTGCAGGGGTTTTTAATGAGATTTGGGGGACTTGCTTAAGCATGAGCGAAATTGAAGCTGTGGGCCCCCGCTGTGTTTTGGGGGTGGAACCCATGTTTTTTTGGGACGATATTATAAAGATGGAATAATTGGGGGTGATCGTGACAGTGTGGGTGGTTAAAGATGCGTGCTATGGAAAAAGATACAACTTGGGAATAAGAATGACAAGAAATAGGAAAAAAATTTGGTGTCACTTCTTATTGGCTAATTTTCCATACGAATTGATCTTGGCCTAGACAAAAGGGAAAGATGAATTTAAGTAGAAAAATAATTTTGGGAAAGGGGGACTAGGGGTAATAGTCGAAAGACGCCGTTTTTGTGGTAGGTGGGCCTGGACCCCCTTTTTCTGGAAACTAAGGGGGTACTTTTAAAAAAAGGGAAAAAGAAGTAAACGACCCCGTTTTTAGTCAAAAGAATTTCTAAAAAAAAATGTACAAACGAGTTTGGGAAATTTACCCGGGTGGGAAAGCGACAAGACAACCGTTTAAAGAACAGGGGGGACTCGGGTAAATTTCGTTTCCCCGTTTGGGATTTCTTTTTTTGGGGCCCCCCCCCCATAAACCGGGGGGCCCAATATAGTTTTTTCACCCTAGGAATGGGAGCAACTGACAGCTTTTAAAACTACTAATTTTCGCTTATGAAGCCCAATTTGCCAGGGTTTCAAAACCTACACAACCCCAAAAAATGTTGAAATTTTTGTCACTTTTGGCGGGCCCCCAAAAAGTTTACAAATACAATTTATATTTTTAAATTTTGTTTTTTTTTCCCCTTTTTTTAAAAACTTCTGCTAGCTGCCAGCTACCCCCAAAATTTCCCCAAAGGGGATTGGATCTGGGGGAAAAAAATGAAAATATTTCCCCAAACCTAAGTAAATTGGGCGGGTTTTGAAAATAAAACGAAGGGGAACCTTCCCCCAAATGTTAACTATAAAGCTAAAACGCTAAAAATTTTCACTTTGAGATTGTTTTTAAAAAAGGTTAAAAAAAACAAATAAAATTTTAAAAACCTATTTTGTAGACAATTTTTTTTCTATATTTTATTATAAGTTTAACAAACCCACTATCGCAAAAACAAAAAGGGTTTTGTTAAGTGTAATTGCCCAAAAAAAAAAAAAAAAACGCACAGTTTTTTCAAGTGGTAAATGTAAGGAACCTTTTTTAGAGTGGCACTAAAATCTATAATTTACTCACCCCAAAAATTTTCTAATAAAATTAAAAAATTTAAAAGTTTGTTTCAAAAAAGTAAAAAGATTGTTTTGCTTAAACAACGCTACTATTTCGCCTAATTTTTGTTTGGTTTAGAGTTGTTGGGTTTTGGGGGGAATTTCATAAATTTTCCTAGGTTCGTAAATTTTGGGGTTTTGTCGGGTTTTGCGCCCCTCCAAACTGGCGCCCCGGGCCCGCCACATGGTTCGCCCAGCCCTTTTGCCCCCCGTTAAAAGATGACTTTGAGGGCTAAAAGTCCAATTAGATTTTATATTGGGGTTTTAACTGGAAGGGTGACAGAGTACAAAACAAATTTGGGAAGGGTTTTAGGCCTTTTCATTCAAGGAGTAACCGTTTTTGGGGTACCCAATGGTTTAACAAAAGGGGGTCATTCCCCCTATGAAAATGGGCCCGAAAAAAAATAAAAAGGTTGCTCGAAACCTTTTTTAAAAAAAACCCCTTTTGTTTCTTTAAACACCCCTTTCCCGTTGGGGTTCAAAATGACTATTTTTTTATTTTTATTTTTTTTTGGTTTTCGGCCCCTTTGGCCAAAATTTGTTTTAAAACGCTAATTTTTTTTCAATTTTAAGGGTTTTTCAGAAACAAAAATATCTCGGGGCCCCTTTTTGATCAAACCCCATTAATGAAAAATTTAAATTTTTTTTGGAAAATAAAGGGGTACAAGTTTTTGTATGTAGCATTTTGAAATAATTTTTCCAAAAAATTCTTTTTTTTTTAAAGGGTTTTAAATTTTTTTTTTTCCCTTTTTTTTTAAAATTTTTAATTTTTTTTAAAATTTAAAAATTTAAAGGTTTTTTAAGGGGGGAAAATTTTTCAAAAATTGAAGGGAAAGGAAAAAAAATTTTTTAACCCCAAGGGGCAAAAAACAAAATAAAATTTTTTTAAAGTGGAATAAACTACTTGTCCTCCACATCAAGTTTAAAAAATTAGAATTGACCCCCCCTTAAAAAAAAACAAAAATTTTTTGGGAAATTTTTAAAAAATTTCAATTTTTAGAGCCCTTTAAAATCTAGGTGGGGGACGTGATAAAAATCTAAACTTTGGGTTTCAAATAATAAATATAATAGTATTATAAAAAAAAAATTTAAATTTGAAAAATTTACTAAAAGCTGAATATTAAAAAACAAAATTAGAAAAAAAACCTGCAACTTTTTTAAAAGGGGTTTTATTTCAGTACCTCTATAGATTAAAATTTTTTTTTATTAAATATGGGTTTTTTTGTGTAAAAAATTTTTTTTTAAGCACATAAAAACATTTCTTATTATTCACCTAAAAAAAATTAAAAACTATTACCTTTTTTAACCCAAATAAGTTTGGTGTTTGGCAAAAGGGTTTTCGATTTTTTTCTTTTGAAATTTAGGGCTGATGTTTTTGATAAGACCAGCCCCAAGTTTAAAAATTCCTTTTGGAAAAGATCTTATTAAAAATTATTTTCACAGGTACACAGGTTTTTTACCCCTCTCTTAAATTTTTTAAAAGAAAAATTTTTTTCCTGTGGCTTTTTTTGTGAAATTTTTAAGTAATTATTTCGGGGGCTCTACTTCCTCAAAAAACCCCCAAGAATCATTACCCCCATTTTCCCACGCAAAATATGTTTATTTTTTGGGGGTAAAAAACGAAGAAATTTTTTTATACCCCCTTACTTCCCCAAAATTTCAGAAATTTAATCCCATCACAAGCTTTTTTCAAAAAGGGGGTAGAAAAAAAAAGCCACTCGTTTTATGGGCCAAAGTTTTTAAAACAGGTGACAAAATTTGGGAAAAAATTTTCTTTTTTTTGAAAATGATAAAAAACCCGGGCCGGGAAAAAAAATATTTTTTGCCCCCTGACGGGGAAATTTTTCTTGATATCACAAACAAATTTTTTTTAAAAAACATAAAATTTTTTTGGTTTTTATCCCCAAAAGGGGGTTGGGGGTGACACAAAAACTTTGCTCTTCAATTCACTTTATTTTTTTTTATGATTTTAAACAAAGGGGTGAAAAAAGGGGTTTTTTTTTTCCCCCCAAAAAAAAATTTTTTATTTGTCTTGGTTTTCCAAAAAAAAATTTTTTTAAAAAAACCTAAAACAATGCTTTCTGAAATACAGCAGGCTTTTTTTTTGGGGCCCTTAAAAAAAACTTAAAATGTTTTTGGGGGTACATAGTGGCGTTTTTTTTAGAAAAGCTGATTTTTTCTGTAAGGATTAAAAAAAAATTTTCCCCTTGGGTTTTTTTGACTAAAAATATTCAGTTTTTGGGCATTTGACCCATTTTTGGGGAGCTTTTTTTTTTTGGGGGGTTTTTTTCTGTCTTTTTTTGGGAAAAAAGCAATTCCCGGGGGGAAAAATTCCCGGGGCAGTCGGAAATTTTTTTGGGCCCCTTTGCTGCACCAAAAAAGGGGTTTTGGTTTTACAGACAAGCATTTAAGAAGATCTTTGTAGTCCGCTTTTAAATTTTTTCCCCATTTTTTAAAAATTTTTTAAAATTTTTTGGGGGTATAAAAAAAACAAAACGGGGGTGTGTCCCCGATGCTCCAAAAAAATTCCCCCATTTCCCCCCAAACTCAAAACATTTTGAGGCCAATTTTTTTTTTGGGGGGGCCCTTCCCCCAAATTGTACATACAGTTCATTAGGTTAAAAAATTTAATTTTTTTTTTGGGTTTTTTTATTTAAAAAACCCCCCCCAATTTGGGGCTTTTTTAAAAATTTTTTTTTTTCCGGGGAAAAACCTGGTTTTTTTTCCCCAAAAGAAAAAAAAAAATTTAAAAAACTTTTCCCCTTTTCCCCTTTTTAAATTTTAAATTTTTAAACAAAAAAATTTTTTCCCCCCGGGGCTGGTTTTTTTTCCCCCTGTGCCTTTTAAAAATCCCTGTAACTTTTACAAACGTTAAAAAATTTTTAATTTTTTGTAAAAACTTTTTTTTTGCCCAAAAAATTCTGTCAATACCCTTTAAATTTAAATTTTTTCCTTTTTTTTTTTTTTCTGCTTTTTAAAAATTTTTTTTTCTTTTTTTAATTAATCTTTTTTTTTTCCCGCAACCCGATAGCGAGTGAAAATTTTGTGAAAGGGGTTTTTTTTATAAAGTAGGTTACCCCCTTTTTTAAAAGAGGCTTCAATTTTTCGCTTCCCCCCTTTTGGGTTTTTGTTTTCCAAAATTTTTGCTTGAATTGCCATGGGTTTTGGGGAAATTTTGTTTTTTTTTTTTGAAACAAAGGGGAAAAAATTTAAAAATTTTTAACGGGGTTTCATTAAAAAGCCCCAAAATTTTTTAGATGAGGAAAAAAAACCCCAAAAAATTTTTTTTCCCCTTTTAAAATTTTTTCCCCTTTTTTTAAAAAACCCCTTTGTTTTTGAAAAATACCCAAAAAAAATTTTTCCCCGGGGAAAAAAGTTTTTACGGGAAAATTTTTTTTTTTTTGGGGTAAATTTTCCATTTTTTATTTTCTAAGCCCTTTTTGGTTTAATTTTATTTTTTAGGGTTTTTTTTTGTGGGTCAAAAATTTATTTTCCAAAAAATTGGGGGTATTTTAAAAAATTTAAATTTAAAAATTTTGTGGTACTCCCCTATTTTTGGGGAACAAAATTTTTTTGGTTTTTAAAAAAACAAAAAGATTTCAAACCTTTTCCAAAAAATTTTTGGGTTTTCATTTTTGTTTTAAAAATTTGATTTTGGGGCCATACACCCCTTTTTTTGAAACTCATTTTTCAAAAAATTCATCCACTCATTCCATTTTTTCAGATTTAAAAAATTTTTTTAAAGATAAACAAAAATTTGGGGGACAAAATTTTTTGTTGTAGGTTTTTCCCAAAAATAAAATTAGAATAACCCAAAAAAATTAAAAAGTACAAAACCTTCTTTTTTTAAAAAAAAAATTTTAAAAAAAAAAACTCATTTTTTTTAAATTTACATTAAAAAAATCGACAAAAAAAAAATGATCACGAAAAAAAAAACCTTTTTCCCCCCTATCCTGCTTTTTTTTTCTCCACTCAAAAACCTTGAAAAAAATCTGTCACTTTTGAAAAAGGGCCCTTAAATTTTTTTAAAAAAAAAAACCCTTTTTCCCCCAAACTCCCCTTTATTTATTACTAAAACAAAAAACCCCCTTTTAACTTTATACTCTTAGTTCTGTTTTTTTCTTTTGTTTTTTAAAATTAAAATTTTCTATATTTTTTTTTAATATTTTTGTTTTAAAAAAAAAGGAGGCAATTTTTCAGGTTTTTAAAGGGTGTTTTAATAATAGTTTTTGTTACTTGTACAAAAAATTAAAAACTTTTGACTCTTTTCCCCTTGTGAAAATATTCCCCCCGAAAAGGATTTTTTTTTAAAAAAAAATTTGAATTTTAGGCAAAAATCTCACCCCTTTTAAATTGGTATTTAAAAGCTCATAAAAACTTGTAGCCCTTTCTTTCCAACCAAATTATTTTTCACCATGTGGGGTTTATCAAAAAAGAGGCCGGATATTTTTTTTTTGTAAAAACCCTTAAAAATTCAACAAAATTTCGCTTGTAAAACAAATTTTTTCCTAGCGAAAAAAAAATTAAAAAATAAAATAATAGTCATTTTGAACTACCAAAGGGCCTAAGGCCAGGGGGTTGGGGATACTAAAGGAAAGCGAAAAAAATTTTTTGGGGATACGCCACATTTTTTAAAAAAAATAAAATTTTAAAAAAATTTTTCAACGTGGTATAGTTTTTTTTGGGTTTTAATAGCATGTAACAGGGTGTCAATTCAAGTTCTTTTTAAGTAAAGTTAGAAAACGTCTTGGTAAATTAATGCATATTTGTGTTGTTATGACAAACGGTTTGAAACCCAAACTATAAAACGTCATCAAACGCAAAAAGACAAATAAATTAACTGGAAGTGATGACGAGGAGTCGGGGGTTTTAATACCCGGGGGGGTAGGGGACGCGGCAGTTTGGGCCTAAAAGGGTTTTTTGGGCCCAAAAGTCATTTGGGCCCAAAATCGTTTGGCCAAAAAGGGATTTGGGCCCAAAAGGATTTGGCCTAAAGGCAGTTGGGCCCAAAGTCATTTGGCCTAAAAAGTAAATTTAAAACCTTTTGGGTTTTCTTTGGAAAATAAAAGGTACTGTTAGTTGTTTCATCTGAATATGAAAAAGCCAACTGATGCAAGGTAGTTACAATATTTCTAAAAAAATTGACAAATCCTACATACAATAGATCAGTAGTTCACAAAAAAAATTATATCACCTTTTTTTTAAAGATTTCCGATTTTTTTTCCTTTTAATATATCTCACGGTCATTAAGTTAACGAAAAACAATAAGAAAATCCCTTCTCAAATCGTTTAGGCGGTAAAATTAATGCTACATTCAAAAATGGGGACTTTTGTCAACTTATTTCCCAAAAAAAAAATAAATTTGGGAAAAACCCAAAATTTAACCCCCCCACTTTAAAATTTTTTTGAAGTGACCCCGTTTTTCGTTTTTAGTTACTGAATATATATTATGAACCTATATAATTTTTTTTTTATTGTATTAATAATTTAAAATTAAATTGATGCATTAAATAAATTTCGCCAGAAAAATTACAAAGGTCAAAATATTATAATATAATATATATATATATATATATATATATATATATATAATATAACTTAAATTTTTGGTTTTGACTAATCCTTAACCTTTATTTTTTGTTTGAATTATTTTACTATTATTTTAAAAAATTAGTACTTATTTTTTTTAAACAGTCAACTATTTTTTTAGGTGAAAATTTTAACAAAATGGGGATGTTAACACAAAAGGTCCTTTGTTTAAAAACAATATACTAATTTCCCTCCTAAAATTAGCAAAGCTTCCCCAGGAATTATTTTAACTAATACTCTATTTTAATATTAAATTATACATTATTATAAAATATTTATATATATAAATATATCAAATATTTAATATAAAAATTTTTAACAAATTATATATAAGACAATAAAACCCGTTGTGAAAAAAAAAACAAAAGATTTGAGGAATTGTCGTTGGTCTTTTTTAAAGTCTTCATAAAAAGAAAAATACAAAATGTGAAGCCTTTACAGGATGAAACTTCCCAGGGCAAGAAAAACTACGATTAAGCAAGGGCCTCCCAAAAGCCAAAGGCTGCAGGAGGCCAGAGGGATAAATCTGACGAGCTTTGGTTGGTAAAAAATATCTCACCGCTAGGATCGCTTGTGTTCTCCCAAAACCAAAAAGTGACACTCTTATAGCCTAGAGGCAAACAGACGTGACATAAGTTAGCCCGCCACATTGCCGAAAAAAAATCTTTTTTTGTCTAATCATTTGTGCTCTATTTGTGCTCATATGTGCACGAACATGAACATTTGTGCTGTTAAACTTGCCAATTTAGAAAATATTTAATGTGGGGGGCCAACTTGAGCTCAAGCTAGCCCGCCACATATTGAAAAACACAACATAACCAAATTTATTTAAGTCAATCCATTGTGTTCCGTTTGTGCTCATATGTGCCCGAAAATGAACATTTGTTTTTTAAAAATTTAAAGAAAATCTAGAGAACATTTAATGTGGCGAGCTAACTAAACCTTCCCTATATCATAAACTGTAGAAAAATATAGTTCAAGCTGGCCAGCCACATTTTTAAATATCAATGTAACAAAATTCTGTATTCACCGTTCGCTTGTTCTTAGTTTGTGCTCATATGTGCCCAAACATTAACGTTAGGGCTGTGAATCTAGGCCTTTTAGATAACATTTAATGAAGGCGATCCAACTATAGCTCAAGCTAGCCCGCCACATATTAAATTTTTTTTTTAACAAAATTCTGTTTTCGCCATTAGTTTGTGCTTCGTTTGTGCTCATACGTGCCCGGAAATGAACATTTGTCCTATAAAATTAGAATATCTAGAGAAGAATTAATGTGGCGGGCTAACTTGAGTCTTCCCTATACCATAACCTGTAGAAAAATAGAGTACAAGTTGGCTCGCCACATTTTGAGATATCAATGTAACAAAATTCTGTTTTCACCATTCGTTTTTATTTCGTTTGTGCTCATATGTAAACCGAACATGAACTATAGTGCTGTGAAACTAGGCTTTTTGGATAACATTTAATGAAGGTGATCCAACTAGACTCAAGCTAGCCCACCACATTAACTGTTTTCTAGATTTTCTAATTTTAGAGCACAAATACTCATTTTTGGGCACATATGAGCCCAAACGAAAAACAAACGAATGGTGAAAACAGAATTTTGTTACATTGAATATTAAAAATGTGGCGGGCCAGCTTGAACTCAATTTTTCTACAGGTTATGGTATAGGGAAGACTCAAGTTAGCCCACCACATTAATTGTTCTTTAGATTTTCTAATTTTAAAGCACAAATGTTCATTTTCGGGCACATATGAGCACAAATGGAGCACAATGGATTGACTTAAATAAATTTTGTTATGTTGTGTTTTCAATATGTGGTGGGCTAGTTTGAGCTCAAGTTGGCCCGCCACATTAAATATTTTCTAAATTGGCCAGTTTCACAGCACAAATGTTCATGTTCGGGCAAATGTTATCACAAATAGAGCACAAACGATTAGACAAAAAAAGGATTTTTTCAGCAATATGGTGGGCCAACTTGAGTTACGTGGCAAACAGGCTAAATCTTCTTTCTCTCTTCTCCGTCGCACTCTACAAGAGACTTTGAAGGGTGGGATTAGGTAGCAGTCCTTTCCTCCCTCCATTCCTAATAATAGCAAACGACCTTGAAGTAAACCATAACAAAAATTCATTGTTCCCCGGCAACTTTCCTTTGGTTCTTTTTCAAACCCACTAACATAATTTGTTTTGAGTCTCACGAGTTGTAGGTGGGCACCTCTGTCTTGCTTCATCCTTTGCTTTATATAGATTAAATAATGTATTGATTTGTATATTTTTGTGTAAGGTTTAGTGATATATAATTTTTTTAAATATGTATGTCATCTTCATTTTTGAAAGAAAGGTTTTTATTATAAAATAATGAATCGAGGACCAAAATGTGCATACCGCCCCTGCTCAATTACACGGTGTACTTATGGTAATTTTTCCTAAATGGTTTCCCGTTTTTCCACGCAAACGAGGGTACTTCTCATAATTCTATCTTCCTCATACCTACCTTCTGTTTGCTATTAAATGCGGAAAGCATTGACTGGCGTGAAGATACAATGAAAAAACACCAATACTAGAGCTTACTCTATTTACTTGAAAAACATATTTTAGACAGTGAAAATACATCATATTCAAATATAACAAATGTACATTTTTGTATAATTATAATTACATTTAAACTTGAATTAACATTTTTAAGATAAATACTATACTTACTATATTGACTTAGTAATATAAAATGAGAGACTCCTTTAACACACTGGCTCAAAAAGTATTCATTATTAAAATTTTATATATATATATTATATATATAATATATATATATATATATATATATATAAATTAATCTAAACCTTTTTTTAAAGGGTTTTGAACTAAAAGTTTAGTACCCTTTAATTAAATAAAAGCTAATGGATATACTTTTGATTTTTTCACTTGACGAGAAAAAGGGGCATTACAAGTTCATAAAAACCATTGAAATAACTATCATATTTTATAAATTAATTATATCTATGATAAAATGACCTCTCACTAAGCGTTTACTTAGAACCAGTGGCGCACTCAATGGGGTGGAGTAAATGGGGCACCTTCCCCCATGACCCCTAATAATTTAAATACAAACATAAATTATTTACTTTATAACTAAAACACTAGACACAGAAGATGAGTCGTATACATAGGCTCCTTTTTAAGACTTGGTTTAAGACTTTATATTCAAAACACTTACATATTAAAAGTGCCACTTATATTCTCATTTGAAAAAAGCACAACCATAGTAGCTTCCATACATTGTATACAAGAAAATGTATATAACTAGTAGCCACCATTCTGGTAATTAAGTTCGTTTTAGTTTTTAAGTCTCCTAACACAAGATATGGGTTATTACACCAAGGACCTCGCTTATAGAGACTTCAGAATCACTCGCACCCACCCAATTTCGGTTAAAATTAATACTAAAGTACTTCGAACTGACAAAGCTACCAGAGCGTGTTATTCAACACATTAACATATATTGACTTAGACCAGGGGTTCTCACATTTTAGACCGAAGGAGCCTTTGTACCAGAAAAAATGAATGGCCGAACTCTCATAAAAATATTTACACTAGAATTATGATCATTCAATAAATACATTTAAATCTCACAAGTCTTTTATAATTTAATACTTGAATGAATATAAAAGGAGAACTACACTACACCCCGACCTCCGCGTCACTCAAAAACAAGTTATATTTTGAGTGCGATGACTTATGAGACCAGGTAGCTTACAGCGTTAATACCAACGTACCATTTTTTATTTGTGTACAGAGGTGTAATTTTTTTTATCACGCAATATAGAAATATTTTGTTAACAACACATAAACCGTACTAAATGTTGATTTCCATACACAGTCCGACACTTTATCTCAGTTGGTAGCGTGTTTGTATACTGAGCTAAAGGTCCCGTGTTCGATTCCCGGAATGTCCGAAAAACGTATCATTGGTTGACTGTGCTTTTCCCCTTTCACGATGATGAATTAACTGTCAGGGGGCTGGATGTTGTATTTGTTCTAGATTTAAGTTAGTTTGTCAGACTCTGAGGAAATAATCTACATTCTACGGTGTGTCTGTCGCTAGTTTTATATCGAGTGTCACTCATTGAGCGTGAATTGGGAAAGAGGGAAGGGTTGATAGGGTGGGGTATTACCAAATTTTTCTCCCCCCATCGAAATGTACCTTCCTCCAGTTTGTTAAACTTCCCTCTGATACACTTGAGTTTGAAGCTGAAAGATGGTTTGCATCAAACTTCAAAAAGATTCTATAACAATCTAGTATTATTTTTAAATGCTTAAGGGACACCCCAAATAGCTTTTAGTGGCATTCCATTTTCAAATATTTTCCACTGGCTTGGAGTTAATCCCCTAAAAACTCCTTAAAAATAGTGTTTTTACAAACTACCTCGCCCAACACTAATAAAGCTTCGCCGATACTCTTGATGGTCATCACAATACTTTTTTTTTTCATTGTGAGTTACTACCCGTTTGAGTTGTACACATACATCAATTTACCCTAATGAACCAGGAATGAGGAAGGTGACATTTTAGATTAAATGTACCTACATTTGCGTAAATTGAGAGTGGGGAGCCATTTTAGGGAAAAATACCCTTGTTACACCCGGCTGGGATTTGAACTTCAATCTTAGAGGACAACTTTATTTCCAACTGAGGGGGGTCGGGTGGGGGATATAGGTGGAGGACACACATATTATCTCAAACTTTGAGGGGGCATATATTATTACCAACTTATATAACACAAATGTAGCTGAATCTAATATTACCCTTTAAATATATAGTTTGACACACTCAGTTGAACATTAATATAAATTCAAGATTTTCACTATACTACAAATTGGTTTATGAATAGGCCTACTTACAAGAGGGTTATTAAATTTATATTGAAAAGTTAACACATAATTTAGGTGAACATTTACGTCACCAAATACCTTAATTCTTTCATTAACTTGCGTACTATATACATTTGTTCATGTACTACAATAAACTATGTTCTTGTAAAAAACATATTTATGTGTGTCATACAGCCACGTGATTTATTAAATTTAGAAATAATGTTTCTAAAGTATGTTTTAAGATGGCACGGATAACATAAAACTATATCCACCTTGTATGGGGAGATTTTTCTTACAGACTACTGTCCACATTAATGAAGCAAGATCAATTTGTTTAATAAGGTTATAAAATGCATATGTGAAATCTTGCAGTTAAGTAAACTATTTAAACAAATCATTAAATTCACTATAGAAGGGGACTTTTCCATAAAGTAAAACTATTGGGAGTGACATGTTTAAACGCCATGAAACCACTTACTATTTGTTTCGTAAATCTAATACAATGCATAGATTCACGGGTTATATATTTTCCCCTTGGATAACATTTTCGGAGACATCACAAATAAGGGCGATTTTAATTTGCTTTTTTAAGGAAAGTACCGCAGTTAGGGCTGAAGATCTTGTTGATATTCATCAGGTGAAAAAATGTTCTGAGCAAATAAAATACGAATCATGACTCCATTTTCCATCTCGTTCAGAAGGGAATACATCTTCGTCTGACATCAGAATCTTTAGGGAAGTCATGGTGTATAACACCATATCCCTTAGATTACTTTTATTGCATACGGCAACGGTACAACGCTTACCCGGCATTTTTTTAGTATCGGTATGACACTTTTCGTAACCCTTCACGCATAAATAATAAGAAAGCTTACAATAAACATACAAACATTTACTATTCACATTGACTTTGGAAGCATACTTGACATAAATAAGAAGTTAGTAACGAGCGCACCCACCTCGGTGGCGTGGATAGCTAACGCGCTAGTCGTGTTGAGATCTACTGCTGAGGACGGGGAGATTGAGGTTTGAATCTCGGTCGGGTGAACTGGGGGTGGTTTTTCCTCGATGGTTTTCCACTCTCCCTCCACGCAAATGCTGGTTCACTTCCACTAATTCAACCTTCCCAATTCTTAATCCATTAGCGTAATTAGTACTTAGGCATATAACCCGAACGGGTAGTAAGACGTGGTGCTAAATAATAATAAAAAAAAGTGCGGCACTGCAAAGTCACATGATCTGAACAGAAGCAAGCTTGGCTAGGTGACGATCAGATGTTACAGCAGCGCTGCGTGTTAGGGTAGAGCTGAATGCTGGCCGGTAAAGTGAACGAGCCTTCCCCTACAACTCTAGTAGCCTTAGTATAAGGAAGGACCCACAAGATCAGTGGCGCAGGAACTAGGGGTACGGGGGTAAATTTTACCCCCCCAAGAAATAGAGGGGGGTAAAAAGTATCATTTTTACCCCTCCGCTTTCAAACTAATATAATAAAACTTTTAGATACTAGAAAGATCTTGTTGAGTCAAGATACACAGTTCACTCTAAGGTAACATAATAAAATTAAAATATAATCCTGTTTCGAGTGGTTTTATTGGCGAGTCCTGACCTATCGTAGGTACTACTTAGTGCTTGGGACAGCAATCACCAGTCTCCACCACGCCCTTCTTCTAGGCGCGACAGTGCTGCTACGTTACTTTAAAAGTCCACTTGTGACTTTTGTCAAAGTCTTGGAGGGGGGGGGTTGAGCCAGAAGAGAGGTAGGGGTTGTAAATACCGTCTGGTATTCACTCATTCACGTGGGAGTGGTGACTTGAGTGTGTCATCAGACAACAAAGATACGTTTGTTTTTTTACTGTTACCTTACGTCTTACGAATTGAAGTGGACAATGAAGATATCTCATGATGGGAAGATAACAACCTTCTTCAAAGCCAAGCAGAGACAATCAAAAGAACAATGTCCTGGTAAGTTATAACAATGAATTAAAACTAATCAATAAATTATTATAATCTCTTAGAAAGATAATTCCATTTCAATTGGTCACTAAAATTATTCTTTTATATATACAGAGCCTAGAGAAAGTCTAATAATAAAATTCTGACTTTGAGTTTCAAATAAAATATTTTTTATATCTTTTGTAGATCGCTTATACTTCAATAAAGATTCTTTTTTAATATATCGCAGGTGCTGACGATTGCAATTTACTGCACCATCAAGATGGAACCAATGAAACTTTTGCAACCAGTTCCGGAGATAAAATATCACTATCACAGTTTGAAGCCAACAATGTAGAAGCAGCGGGACATTACTCAAAATTTGGTACTCATAAAATGATTAATTATTATACACTTAATCAAGTACAATCAGGGGCGCACCCACGGGGGTAGCTTTGGGGTCTGAAGCCCTCCCCAAGAAGTTAAGGATATTACAAAAATATTATTAGCATTATGTTCCGTCAATTAATCAATTATATTTTTTAATTATATTTATTATAAATTAAATTTGTACAGTAATTAGGGCTTTTCAAAGTATTACTTTTTTATGCGGATTTTAATTTTACTGTTAATTTTCACTTAAATGAAAACTGGACCTGTGATAATGTAATATTTTCTAGAAATGGTTAAAGTATTTACTCTTTGTACATAGAGTTTTGAAGTGTGTACAGTACTTGAAATTATTATGTTAGAGCAATTATGTAAATACTATTGTATCAGCAGTTGAGATATTAATATATGCCCGCACCCCCACCAACTGCAAATCCCGGGTGTGAAGAAGAATGTGTAAACACAGACCTGTTAACCAGTGGCGTACACAGTGAAAGAGGGTAGGCCTAGGATCCGCTTTTGGTACAAATTAGCTCAAATATTGTCATTTACATACTTTAAAATAAAAAAAAATCCAGGGGGAGAAACCCCTGGAACCCCACTTTTTAGGGGCATCGCTGAATTTCTATCTTTCTTACCCCCCTACTTCAAATAAAATGTCCAAATATTAGAGTAATTGAAATATATAAAGCTGCAATTATGAAAATTATTATGTAAAATCCCCCCCCCCTCCCAGCTTTAAATTCTGGGTGCGCCCCTGAGTACAAATGCAATCGAAAGATATCTGAAAAAAAGGTGGGGTGTGGGTTATGTACTACTGCTAGAGCCTCGTACGCACTTGATGTTTGGATTTGGATTACCAGAGAAATCTCTCTCACTACAAAAAAAAAAAAAAATCATTTTAAAGGTTTTATAAATTAGTCTATATATTATTACTTATTGCTTCTAAAATGTTAAAATGTATTACATTATTTTGTTAGCTGTTTGGTTGATTAATATTTTAATGAAGACTACTATTTTGGTTAATAATTAAAGTCAGAATGACCAACTGCGTATAACTTACTTATGATCAGGTTTAGGTCTGCAGAATATATTATTCGTACTATTTCTTCAAACGTTATACTTTTATTATTTCAAGCACTTCTATTTAAAACCACTAATTAATCAACATAATTATTATTCAGTGTGTCATTGAACCGATTAGATACACTGGCCCACCTAGGGCTTGGTTGTAAATATAATGAAAGTTATTTTTTTTCAATTACAATAAAAATATATTATTTGTGTTGCAGGTTTAACATATAAGCAAGGAGATTCTACTAGGCCTCAGGCTCATTCACAGGAGTGCATCAGGTCAACACCTTATTTTAGTTCTTCTCCTGGTCCCAAAATAAATGCTGAGAGTTTCACCCTGCATGAAAGCTACTCCAACAAGATTGATACAAGTGCAAGTGAAGGGACAGAGCCTAAACCATCTGCTGCAGGTACTCGTAATTTTTCTAGGATTGGAGAGGGTCCATGCCACCTACCCATCACAATCCTTATGTGGTTTCTGATAAGAAATTTCAATTTCAAACAAAGTGGTTTACCCGATTCCCATGGCTTCATTTTGACAATGCATGCAATGGAGTTTTGTGTTATCCTTGCTGCAAAGCCGTGAATTTTAACTTAATTCCAGACAAATTAAAAAAAGTGGCATTAGTTTCGGATTTGGTAAATGGAAAGGGAATTGTGAAATGGAATAAAGCTGTAGAAAAGTTCACCGCTCATATGAATAGCCCTATTCATAAAGAAGCTCTAACAAAACTTGGAGGGTTAAAATTAGTATCAGTCAATGCTCAACTGTCCTCATTAGCCAAACAACAGCAAGCAAATGCTAGAGTAGCATTGAAAAACATAGTGGAATCAATAAAATATCTTGCTCGCCAAGGATTAGATATTCGTGGACACATAACAGAGAGTGGGAATTTGTTTCAACTAAATGAACTGAGGAAGAACAATATCCCCGAACTAAAAGAATTTCTGTTACGAAAAAGAATTATTGCTCTGATACAATTCAAAATGAGATTCTTGAGTACATGGCTCACACAATTCTGCGTGAAATCATAGAAGAAGTTCATGAAAGCAAAATTTTCAGCTTGATTGTTGATGGTACGACTGATACGAGTGGACACGAACAGGTATCAATATGTGTCAGAATACTGAATAAATATGAACCCGAAGAGTTGTTCCTTGATTTGTATGAATGTGCCAGTAAATCTGACAAAAGTGTATCAGACCTAATTATCGATGTGCTGTTACGCTGTGGACTATCGACAGAAAACCTCAGAGGGCAATGCTACGATGGTGGTTCTAACATGAGATCTGCCTGCAAGGGTGTTCAAGCACTAATGAAAGAGAAGCAGCCTCTTGCACTCTTTGTTCACTGCGGAAGCCATAGCCTCAACCTAGCTCTTCAGGATACGACCAAATCCATCCCTCTAATACGAGATGTACTATCTTGGACGAATGATGTGGGTGTAATGATAAGGGGTTCACCCAAAAGAATGGCATCTTTTGAAGACATTAAGGCCTCTGAAGGTAGCCCACGCCCTCTTTGCCCAACCAGGTGGACTGTGAGATGCATTGCTATTCACACCATTTTGTATAATTACTCATTTGTTCTTTCATGTCTTGAGGAGTTGGCAATGTCTAAGGATGACTGTGCTGCCAAAGCCCGTGGGTTACACGATTATTTTTTAAAAGGGTCTGTATATTTTTCACTTCTTGTTTGCATCAATATTTTCGAACCATCAGAAAAACTAAGTCTGATACTGCAAAGATCATCACTTACACTTACTGGAGCGAAAGAAGCAAGTACTGTACTTGAAGATCTCAAGACAAAGAGGAATGAACTAGAGTTCGAAATTTTGTGGTCACAGATACTGAAGTAAGTGGAAGAGTTTGATCTTGAACCACCTTCTTTACACCGTGTTCGTCGTGTTCCTAGAAGACTCGAACACAATGAAACACAAACAGAAGGTCACACATGGGCAAGTCCCAAAGAAAATATGAAGTCGGTATACTATTAAACCTTGGACACAGTCTGTGGAGAAATTGAATACAGGTTCAACCAACCAGATTTTCAAGAGTACTGCATATTGGAGGAAATCTTACTCTCGTAGTCAAATGAATTTACTGAACCCATGATGAAAGTTTTGGACAAAAGAAGTATTTGCCCAAAAGAGCTGAAAATTGAGCTGACGATGTGTAGCAAAATCATTCATTTTTCTAGTATCTCCAGCACGTTCACCGAATTTCAAGGCCTGCACGAGGAAACACGAAGTTTATTTCCTCACACTGAAGAGATTTTGAAAACTCTGATAGTGATACCAGCTACATAAGCTACTGAAGAAAGAAGTTTTTAAATGCTTGGACGCATAAAAAACTATCTTCGCTCTACGATGAGGCAACGTAGACTAAATCACCTGTGTCTGCTTAATGTATACCCTGAGAGACTCGACAAACTTGACATTGCGAAACTAGTTAGTGGTTTTATAGCTAGTAGCGAATATAGGGCAAAGGTGTTTGGAAACGTACTTTAAATTTTGTTGTTTTTAATCATTTTGAGTTGAGCAGCATCAGATATATTTTTTCTTAATTAGTTTTGTGTGTAATCATTCTAATGTTTAGCATGACCATAATTAATGAGAAAAAACACATTTGGACTGTTAAATATTACATTTTATTGGTCTTTTTTAAATCTAAAAAATGTTATTCCCTATAAAAGCCCATGATTATATTTACCCCTCCCCCAAATAAAAACGTTCCTGTGCCACTGATCAAGATGACCAAATAAATCTTAAAATTTGAAATTTCTCAGTGAGTTGAGTAATGGCAGGAGGAAGGGGAGCTTGGAGGTCAAAATTTTCAAAACTAATATATTTAATAACTTCTCTGTATTGTAAATAATTTAAATTTATTAATTAGGTACGGGAAACAATACAAATAGATATTTACATAATAATAATAATTATAATTATAATAAATAATTATTATTATTTAAAATTGCATTCTGAGAAATAGTGGTGATGGAGTATAATAGAGAAAAAAACATTTTGAGATGAGGAAAAAAATAAAATTTTGACAGATAAATAAAGATAAATCAAATCTCAGATAGCCAAAATAACATTAGACTCTAAATTTCTCAAAGTGGGTTGGGGAATAAAGGGTCCAAAATCTACATAATTAATAGAAACTACTACATCTCAGTGCAGTGTCGTTAAAAATTGAATTTTGGCATGCCCGTAAATGCAACACTCCAAATAACTAATAAGTCTGAACATTTTAAAATGTAACTCCATGAAATCAAGGGAGGGCGGGGGGAGTTATAAAAAAAACCTTTTATCTATAGTTTAAAATCGAAATTTGGCTGGCAGGTAGAAGTACAACTATAGATAAAGAAAGTATTCTTAAAACTATGTGTTTAAATGGGAGTTAGAGAAATTATGATTGGGGAGGAGAAGGGAAAATTTTCAAAAACCAATAGAAACAATTACTAACAGAACAATTTATTTGATAAGCTGAGGTGCTTAGTACTAGAGTGATTCTTTCAAATTAATTCATGTTTAGTTAGTAAACTATTTCTTTTGGTGTTCATTTCAACAATGTCTTCGTGTAAGCAAGCAAATATTGATGCAAAGACTATATA